>PVJL010007357.1:29987-79325 GCA_004026885.1 Lyroderma lyra | reverse complement strand
ATGTGTACCAAATGTTTGTAGATAGTATAGGAGAAAACTTGTTGCAAATTTAAGTAAACAAAATTTAGGCAAATAATTAAATGGTGTCTCATTGCAACCTTGTCTTACAAACTTCACTAACAGCAGTCTGGAAGGAATAGGGGAGTGAATTCAATAAATATGTGCTGATGGCATAGCAGTTGAGTTAGACCCTGGAATGGGACTGCCTGCTTTGGAATCCTGGCTTTGCCACTTGTTAGTCAAGTGACCTTGGCCAAGTAACTAAACTGCGCCTGTTTCCTCATTTCTATGACGAGGACAATGACAGTATCCATCTAATTAAAATCATCATGAGAGTTAAAAGAATTAATATAAGTAAAGCATTTAAAACAGTGCTTGTTACATAGTAACACAACACAAATGTCAGCTATTGATTATTCTTTTTAGGCATTCTGTATGATTTTAATTTTCTCCTTTACATGTTTTGAAATTTCCAAATTTTAATGTGTGTTAATTTAATAATTTAATTTTGAAAACCTATGAAAATAATAAAAAGTGGGCAGGGACAAACAACTTTCCACAGCTACGTTAGCTGAAAGTTCTGTCCCTATTAAGACTCAGAGCCCCTTTATAGTACTCTCCATTTTTTTAGCAACTTGGAAAATTTGTCTTACTGACAGGTAGGTGCCTTGTTTGCTGAGGGGAAACTATGTGAATTACAGCTACCCCAAAGTCTCCCTAATGCCTGATGCAACCAGAGCAGATGTTTGAGAAAGTATTCAAGGTATCCAGAACTCCTTAAAGGGACAAGGTCCATCTTGAAATCATCAAGCAAAAGAAACAAACATCAATTTCCAGGTAACCTTGTGCAAATTAGATGGCAGGTAAATTAATCAAATTTTCCTGACACTGAGTCTTTCATTTATACAACCCTGAGCAACTTGCTTTGGGCTATTAGTCTCACCATAAATATGTACCCGAGCAAATGTAAAAGCATTTACCCCAAAAGTTAACAAAACTAGATTCACAAGAAACATGGCACACATCAGACAACTGGGAAGAAATTCAGAAAGTGGGACTTACTCCAACCAGATGCTTCTCAAAATATGTGGCAAACGTTTTAAAGAGTCTTGTAGGAATTTCAAGAACCATTCTTCTAGATTAGGAAAAGCACAGAAGGAATACAAAGTGCAGATGGTATGCACAAGCTGTCTAAGATTTTGAAAGGATATTACAATTTGATAAAGTAGTGGCAGTTTATGCACATTTCAGTCAGCACTGAGTCACATGCACTGTATTCCTGTCAACTGCCCCCTACCCCTCAAGGCTCCATTTACTCAAATAAGGTCAACTGTTGACTGCAGTGAACTAGAAACACTGTACTATAAATCATAATTTAAGATTCCAAAATTATCAATAACTAGAAATTGAGTAATGATGACTTTGTAATTATCAATACGTATTGAGCTCTTAAATTCTGTCCATTTGATTTTTTATGGGATTTTTAAAGCGTTTTTACCACAATTAAAAATATGAGAGCATTAGTCATATAAGGAACTGTGCTTTTTGACTCTTACTACCCGTAAAGTCTCTGCCAGCCAACTGTCATGGGGATACACAGGAGTTGGTACTAACCTTGCAGTGATGGATAAAACTTTATCTAGAAATGTTTCAGTATTCTAGAACCACTTATTTCTACTGCCATTTCTGGTAATTACATATGAAGACAAGTCCCAGTGTGTAAAGTATAGCCTTTGTGCATCTATCAGTAAATAAACATTTCCTGAAAGATCCCTTAATGAGACAAGAATTTCAGGGTATAATTAAAATAAACTTGTCATTCGTATAGTTTCCACTGGAACAGCATGTAAAGGTTTGAGGAAAAGTTGTAGCTCTTGCATGTGGTTTTGAATTTGCTCCCTGTCAATGCCTTTTATGCTTATTTTGAAAACATAACAAATACAATTAGAGTGAAAGAGAAAGAGAAATTACTCTGATTATTTTTGTAATTTTCTAGCCATCAGCAACCAATAGTTATAGTAAGGGAATGTTAACATGTTATATACATAGGCTACTATGTATAACCAGTAACATTTTCTACTTGTTGTAAATGAGCATTTTCTACTTGTTCTGCTGTGTTGCTGAACGTGGCAACAGGCCAACACTGAGAAAATTTAATGATACAGATTCTCCAAATTTATCTTGATTTCCATCTGTTAGATTCTTGCAGATAGTCGAGTCTCTTCACTCCCACAGCAGTTACAGGGCGGCAGTCAAACTCTCTATCCAAGAGATATATTGAAGTCTTTGCCATTTGATTTGGACTTTCCATCCCCAAGATTAATCTGCTTGACAATTTAGTGTCTCTCCTGCCAAAATGATATTTTCCTAACACAAAGGCAAACTTGTGACAGACTTATGTTTCTCCCTTGCTTCAAACCCTGCTACCTTCCAGCAGACAATTTTCCCTTCTGACTGACAGCAAAAATAAATCTCTATTTGAAGGAAGATTCAACAATAAAGCATTCACAGTCAAGAAATGATACTGAAGTCTCTTCTGGTATTTGGTTGTATTCTCAAAGCTAACTACTATACAGAAAACAATAGATTTTTAGCAAATGTTTTATAAGAAATTGTTTTCATTGAGCTAATACCAATTTCTGTCTCAATAGTCTTACGTACCCAGAGACTAGATATGAACAGGGTGGTGCCACTTTGTTCTTGCAATGGCCCTACTACTTATTTTAGCTATTATCCTACCCCTGCTTCCTTATACTGGCTGCCTCCATTTTCTGCCATCTCTTGCATTTGGTTTCTATACTGTTATACCTTTGCTTCTATCTATGTAAAGTATTCTTTGATATTATCAAGCAGTCTGTTTATTGGCCAAAAAAAAAAGTGATGTCCTCCTGTCTTCACTACTCTTGACCTTTCTGTTGTATTTAGAATTCTCTTGGTATTTCTCTTCCCCTGACTGCTCTGTTTCTCTCTTCTTAGATAACGCCTACTCATCATTTCTGCCCTTTCTTGTTTCTCAAGGATCTCACCTTTGCCCTTACATACTTTTCTCTCACACTCACAGTCAGTGAGTTTGTAAAAGCCATTGCTTCACCTTTCTCCTGAGAAGGTAATCCCCACATCTCCAGCTCCACTTCTTATTTCCCATCAGCCCCTCCTGTATTTATAAATGGCCACAGGGCATTTCCATATGTGTGAACTACTATAATCTCAAATTCAACATTCAACCTATTAGAAACCGACTTCCCTTTCTTTTCTCCAGATTAGTTCTCCTTCTCCAGTACTCCTCATCTATCTTTAATTTCACCATTAGTTCAGCTTGCCAAATCACAAAGCTTAATACTTTTTAAAACCACTTTATTGAAGTATGATTGACATATAAAAAGCTATAAATATTTCATTTAAACAATTAGATGAGTTTGGAGATAAATACACACCTGTGAAACCATCATCACCATGAAGGCCATAGATATATCCATTACCTCCCAAAATTTTGTCCCACACCCTTTATTAGTGTGTGTGTGTGTGTGTGTGTGTGTGTGTGTGTGTATAAGAACACCTAAGATCCCTTTTTAAACACTTTTTCACTACATATTTATTAGCTTCAGAATATAAACTTCACCAAAGCAAAGAGTTTGTTTTGTTCACTAATGAAGGCCAGCTCCTATAGAGTGCCTGGCACAAAATAGGCCATTAATGAATACTTGCTGAATGAACAAACTGTGAGTATTCGAATATATAATGTATATAAAGTGTGAGGGTAGGCTGATAAATTTTGCCTCCACTGTAATATTTTTTTGTTACAGTTTGGCTAACCTGATTCTGTGTAGTCACATAGAATCTCCCCTCCATCACTCTTGACCTTGCACACGCAGATGCTTACATTTTGCACCCAGGGCACATCAAAATGGAAGAGTGTTCAGACATTTGGTTCAAACAGCATGCTGTTATTGAATTCTTAACAGCAGAAAAAGTTCCTCCAGTTTTTTTGAAACTTTTGTAAAAGAAAGTGAGGACTTCTTAAAGAAAATCATTACAGGTGATAAAACTTGGGTCCCTCATTTTGACCCTGAGCACAAAAGGCAGCCCATAGAATATCACCATAAGGGACCACCTTCCCAGCCGAGGCCTGAATTTTGAATTTTTTTGGCTGAGGTGATAAAGATAAAATCCAAAAAAGTGAACTAACTTGAACATATTCACACAACCAGGAAGGGTCAAAACAATGAGACCCGATGAAGATGGGCCTAGGAGATGAGTAGGTCTCAGTAAATGTTGTACAATAGTCCACCTTCATCCATGGTTTTACTTTGCATGGCTCAATTACCCATGGTCAACCATGGTCCAAAAATATTAAATGGAAAATTCCAGAAATAAACAATTTGTAAGTTTTAAAATGCATACCATTCTGAGCAGTGTAATGAAATCTCTCACCGTCTTCTTCTGTCCCGCCTGAGACATGAATCATCGCTTTGTTCAGCAACTCCATGCCGTATACACTCTCCACCCATTAGTCACTTGGTAGCCGTCTCAGTTATCAGATCAACTGTCATGGTATTGCCGTGCTTGTGTTCAACTAACCCTCGTTTTACTTAATAGTGGCCCCGTAGTACAAAATAGTAATGCTGGCTGCCAACTGGGATATGTCAAAGAGAAGCCCTAAAGTGTTTCCTTTAAGTGAAAGGTGACAACAGTATAATAAAGTATTTTGAGAGAGAGGGAGGGAGAAAGACCACATCTACATAACTTTATTATAGTACTTTGTTGTAATTATTCTATTTTATTATTAGTTATTTTTTTAATTTTTTTTTACATTTATTTTATTTTTTTTTATTTTTATTGTTAGACTTATTGGGGTAACATCTGTTAGCAAGGATTACATAGCTTTCAGGCGTACAATTCTACAGTGCATTGTCAACTTGTTGTATAATAAGTTCACCACCTAGTGTGACTTCTCTTTCCATCACCTTATATTTAGCTTCCCCCGCTCCTCTCCCACCCCCTCCCCTTTCTCCCCTCTTGTTAATTTTTTACTGTGCCTAATTTAGAAATTAAACTATATCATACATATGTATAGGAAAAATCATAGTATATATAGGATTTGGTAATATCTGAGGTTTCAGGCATCCACTGGGGGTCTTGAATGTATCCCCCCGAATAAGGGGGGACTACTGCATATAGTGCCTTGACAAGCCCCAATATCTGCATGAGAACTGTTTTATACTGTGGTCATGTTTGACATTGTCTTGCAAAGTTCTATTCTGAGGGTATTTTTCCCCCTTTGTCTCATCCGTTCATTAAAAATGTATCAATGGCTCAATAATCCCTTTCAAATGTTAGTATACAACTAACATATTTAAAGGAAACATAACTTTCTACCTTCTTTTCTGTATCTGCATCATGAATGAAATGTGGATGGCATAACGGTTAGCAACCTGAGCAGCATCTGGGTTTGAACCTGGCTCTGCTAATTTCAGGCTGTAGAACCTTGGGCAAGTTACTCAATGACTATCTCAGCCTCAGTTTCTTCATCCAGAAAAGGAGGCGGTAAGAGTTGCCCTCACAAACTTGTTATAAGTGTTAAATGAAATAATGCATTCAAAGCCCTTAGCATAGTTTGCGCAGATAATCACTAAACTAAACAAACATTAAGGGTGGGGGAAGGAAAACTCCTTTCGATAACAGTTTCTAACCCATCCTTTTTCTATAAGAAAGGACAGAGTCCTAAAGTTACTACACTAATTCCCAGGACTAATTCCCAGCAGTCAAGTTATTGATTCCTGTTATACGTCTGGAAATAAATATGCATTAATGCTGAATATCTGACAAATTGGCTTCTGAATTTAAACATCACGTTATTAGCTTTCTGTATTTTATAGTGAGCTCCACAGTCCATATAGCTTGCACTATTGTCCACAGGATTCATTTTTCCCTCACTAACTTTTCTCAATCAAGTATGGATTCACTTTATCCATGTCTTTCTCATACTAGAGAGCTACACTTCTATTATCTCTTATATCATTCTCTTTAGACTAATACAAAGGGATCTGATCCAACACTCCAGGGTCATCTCAAGGGGCTGATTCACTGAAAGAAATTCTTACCATTTCAGCATCTCTCCCCTATTGCATGCCTGAACTAACTTTATGGCAAATTCAGCTTCAGTAATCAGGCTTCCTTAAAGTTGTTTTGTCCACAAAGACTCTTAATGCCAGAGATATGAAAGTGGAAACTATGAGCTTTGCCTAGTAGACCAATGCCATCAGTCTCACCACAGTAACAAACCATCGTTCCTCAGAAAGCATTAGCTGTTTCCTCCGAGGATGGCCTAGTGGAGCCTCCCACAGTGTGTACCCAGCCTTTGGTTACTGACTCCATGACAGAAAAGAGAGGCTGGCGTGCAGCCACCCAACCTCCTTCACACTCACTGACAGCTGAATGAGCCCCCCACTTCTCCCTCCACATGACTGGCAATGCCAGCAGAAACTTGGAACAGCAGGCAGACAAAGAAAAACAATTTAATTTCTCTCTGACTGGCTGCCCTTTCCAAATGTGACAGCTTTTGTAACCAAATGGCTCATATTCTAGTCCATGAAGATTGAGGTAGAAACAGGCTGAACAGTGACACCAAATGGTTAGGAAAGGGTAATCATTAAGAAAAGGTGTTTATATCCCATTTCTCATCTGGAACATTTGGGATAGCTTACACACATAAATATTATGTAACAAGACAACAAATTATAAGTAGATAGTAGATAAGGAAACAAAATGCTTTGGGGCCTAAAATGTCTTCAGGATAGTGGGAAAACAGTGAAAGAAAGAAAGAAAAGCCAATTTGGAACTCTAATTTGACTGCAGTCTTTCTAGCTGTATATAGGAAAGGAGAAACCTGTTTAGTTTCAAAGAAGTACAATTCTTCCTGAATCTACAATAACATAAATTTCCAATAAGAGGCTCTTAAATATCCAGTAAAATGTAAGCACCTTGAAAATATTTTTCACTCCTTGCTTTTTTTGTCATGCGTACCTTCATTCATATTATATTACCTTTTCCGAATCTAATTTTGTTAATCTTTTATTTGGGGTTTTATTTGGTACTATTGGATCATACTTAACTGTGTCTTTACTCAGTTGCTGCCTAATTAAAATCAACCAGTAGAAGAAAGTAGACAAGTAAGTAGATCAGTTGTTTGTAAATTGTGTGTGTGTGTGTGTGTGTGTGTGTGTGTGTGTAAGGAAATGCATCAATGGGAACACTGGTGAGCAAGAAGGAAAGAAATGCAGGCATTGCTGTTTGCAGGATTAACTTCTCATGGTATCTGGAATATCTTTAAGATAACCAACATATCAAACTATTTTAAATTGCATAAAAAGTTCATAAATTTTTTTAACACGGATTTACTGAAGAAATGGTAGTCAGCAGGGTACATTAGAAAGAACAGAATTAAGTGACATGAACAGGGGACAATCTAGAAAAATATAGAGTAATGGTAACTACGAAGTGTATGGAAGCTGCAATGGAAGAGTAAGCAATGGGGAAGATAAGCACTTGTCAACAGAGAAAGGAAAACGTGAGCTAAATCTTAGGAAGCACAAACATGGCAAAGACTATCAGGTTATTGGTCACTGAAGCAAAAAGCGGGGAAAGCAGAAGAAGATGAAAGAGACAGATAGGAGATGGTGAAGAAAAGAAAACTTCTAGTCAGGAAGAGAGGAAGTCTAAGAATGCTTTTAAAATAACAGCTGGAAATTTTAGCATACTCAAAGGTTCAAGTGCCAGAAAGGAAAGAAAATGTGGAAAGAAACAAGTACTTGGCTCATAATGGACTCTTAAGAAACACTTGGTAGATTTTGGTTTCTATTGAGACAGAAAGGAGATAGGGGAGTGGAAACACAATTAGAATTTGTAGGGGAAAGAGAAACAGGCTGAAATAAATTTCTTTCATGTTCCCTATTCTTTCCATGCTGTGATGTAAAGAGATAATCAGAGAATTACCAGGATGATTGAAATGTTAGAAAATAAGACCCCCTAGAAAATATTTTTAAAAAATTTAATTCCCACCCCCCAACATAAAAGAACAGGTAAATGGTGATTAATAATGTTTTTTGGAAGTTCACAGGTCATGCTGCTAAGCATCCAATTGAGCTCACTGTTACAATTACTGTCTGTTCCTCTCTTGATCATAAAGAAATGAGAATCCTGGAAGCTCCTTCCTCCTCTACTTTATTTACTTCTCTATTACTCCGGATAGAGTTTTTATTGACTTTCATGACACGTGTTACCCCCACTAGAATATGAGCCCTCCAGGACCACAGACTGGCATATTTGTTTTGTATTTGTGCCTAGTACCCAATATATTTCTCTTGAGTATTTATGCTCTGCCTTTTCCAGAAAACATTTAATGTGTTATGTGGATTTTTGTTGGGAGAACTTGCTTCACTATTCAATTACTAGCAATTATTCATCCAGTTACTCAACCCTAATATGTAGGCCTCATCCTTGACTCTTCTCTTTCTTTCTCTCTTCCCATTCCACCATCAAATCCTGTCAGTTCCCTTTTCGGTATAAATCCTACACCATCATTTCTCACCATTTCACCATTATCACCCCCATCCAGAGTTATATAATAGGTACAAGTTTCCCAATTGGTCTCCCTACATCTTCTTTTGCTTCCTGAAGCTTATTCTTTATACATCAGCCGAAGTATCTTTCAAACCCTAAATCAGATCGCATTATTCCCCAGATTAAAATTTTCTTATGTTTTCCCATTGTATGCAGAACATCCCCTACAATCTGGTTTTATTTCTTGCTCTCTCCCACTTGCTCACTAGGCTTCAACTACAACAGTTTTCTTCTTGTGCTTTGAAGAAGTCAAACTAATTCCTGTTTCTTACTCCCATATCCTTGCATTGCTAACCCTTTCTTATTACTCATTCCCTGCTCAAATGTCACTTTCTTGTGAACATTTTGGACTATTGTTTTTAAAAGAACACACATAGACTGCCTCACTCTGCTTCATTTTCTTCATAGCACTTGTTAGTCTCTGAAATTATATACTTACTTATTTTCTATTCCATACACTTGAATATAAATTCGCATTAAAACATATACGTTGTCTGTATCACTAACTTCTCTGGATCCTGAACACACAGAAGTTAATAAACAAATGCCAAATGAACAGATACGAGGTGTGACAATTAATTTAGCAAACTCATCCTAGAAAAAGTGTTACGTGCCTCATTGCTGAATATCACTAGGGTCACCTTTGAAGTTTTCCTCTTGGGAAGCTAGGCAATGACACCAGCTCCTAGTCTACCCTTCAGAGTAATTTTGGAACTTTTTGTCTAGAATGGCTACCAGAGCTGTCATCATATTACTCTTGATGTCATGAATGTCATCAAACTGTCTTCCTTTCAATATTTCTTTTATCTTCAGATAAAGAAAAATGTCATTGGGGGCCAGAACAGGTGAATTGGGAGGGTGTTCCAATACCGTTATTGATGTATTGGCTAAAACTCCCTCACAGATAAGTACCGTGTGAGCTAATGCACTGTCATGATACAAGAGCCATGAGTTGTTGGCAAAAGGATTTTGTCTTTTTCATGCAGCCTTTTCAGCACTTCTAAATAGTAAACTTGGTTGACTGTCCAGTTGGTACAAATTCATATGAACAATCCCACTGATATCAAAAAAGATTAACAATGTATTTTTGACTCTTGATTTGGACTGACAGAACTTTTTTGGTCATGGAGATTTGACTGATTTCTGTAGTGCACTTTGACACTTTGTTTCAGGATCATACTGGTACACCCATGTTTCACCACCAGTGATAATATGGCCCAAAACATCATCTTGTCTATACAAAAGGTCTTGGCAAACTTCGACTCTCATTTGCTTTTGTTCATGGGTGAGCTCCTTGGGGACCATTTTTGTACACACCTTTCTTCTACCAAGATTTTCAGTAAAGATTTTTCCTAGCTCTTTCTCTGTTGATGCTTACTTGGTCTGCTGTGCTTCTCACAGTCAGCTGACGATTTTAACACACAATTTTATGAATTTTTGCAATGTTTTTGTCAATTCTGCTCATTACTGGCCACCCTGACCTCTTCATCAATCATGCTTTCTCACCCCTCAGAAAAACATTTACTCCATTTGCACACTGCCATTTTCTTCATGGCATTATCCTCATAAACTTGGACTAACATGTTCCTGATTTCACTTCCACTCTTTCCAAGGTTAACAAGAAATACATAAGCCACAATATTACACTGCTGGTGGGAATGCAAATTGGAACAACCACTGTGGAAGGCAGTGTGGAGGTTCCTCAGAAAATTGGGAATGGAGTTACCATATGACCCAGCAATGCCCCTTCTGGGGATCTACCCAAAGAACTTGAAAACCTTTGTCCGCAAAGACTTATGTACCCCAATGTTCATCGCAGCGCTGTTCACAGTGGCCAAAACATGGAAACAACCAAAGTGCCCTGCGACAGATGACTGGATAAAGGAGCTGTGGTACATATACACAATGGAATATTATTCAGCTATAAGAAAAGATGAAATATTTCCATTTGCAATAAAATGGATGGACCTGGAGATCATCATGCTTAGCAAAATAAGCCAGACAGAAAAAAACAAAGGACTGTATGACTTCACTCATATGAAGAATATAAAACTGAAAGCAACAAAGAAAAAAGATAGGAACAAACAAACAAATAACCCATGGACACAATAAATAGTTTAATGTTTATTTGGGGATGAGTGAGTTAGGGAGGGGAAAAAGGGGAGGGGGTGGGAGACAAGGGAGGGGAAGCTAAATATAAGGTGATGGAAAGAGAACTCACACTGGGTGGTGAACTTATTATACAACAAGTTGACAATGCACTGTAGAATTGTACGCTGAAACCTATGTAATCCTTGCTAACAGATGTCACCCCTATAAGTCTAATAATAAAAATGAATTTAAAAGATGAAAAAAGAGAAATACATGTAGCAACAATAATAAATGCTACCCAGCAAGACACTGCCATATGTCAACATGAACACAGATGTGAGAAACAGATATACCAAGGTTATGAAACCTTACCAAGTTGTTTATACAGTGCTGTCAATGTAAACACATGGTGGCAAGTTTGCAAACTTAATTGTCAGACCTCATAGATATATTGGACAGTAAGTTCCAGGGTTCAGGGGTAGACATTTTCCATTCACTATCTAAAATGCATGCTAGTTATGTCTTGGTAAAATTATCATGTTTCTTTTTAAAACAGTATTAATAAATATTTAAAGACTAACAATTCTCAAAATAATAATTCTATGCTAATGAAGTAAATCAAAAGAGTTTAGAGATAAAAAATTTTATCTGGCCAAATCTCACATTTATTTCTTGATTTCATCTATATCCAGACCCTTTATAATACTTCACAGGGCCACCCACTACGTCATGAGGCAGCCTATCTCACTGCTGGAAGGCTAAAGTTGTCATGTTGTGGTGACTGTAGTTAATAATGATGTATTGCATATTTGAAAGCTTCTAAGAGGGTAGACCTTAAAAGTTCTTATCATAAAAAAAATTGTAACTATGCACAGTAATAGCTGTTAACTGGACTTATTGTGATCATCTCACAATATGAGGTCAGATGATTAATTTTGTGAATTCATCCTAGAAAAAGTGCTACATACCTCATTGCTGAATATCACTATGGTCACCTTTGACGTACTCCCCTTGGGAAGCTATGCACCAACACCAGTGCCTAGTCCACCCTTCAAAGCAATTTTGGTTGTTTCCATGTTTTGGCCACTGTGAACAGTGCTGCGATGAACATTGGGGTACATAAGTCTTTGTGGAATAAGGTTTTCAGGTTTTTGGGTAGATCCCCAGAAGGGGGATTGCTGGGTCAAATGGTAACTCCATTCCCAATTTTCTGAGGAACCCCCACACTGCCTTCCACAGTGGTTGTACCAGTTTGCACTCCCACCAGCAGTGTACCAGAGTTCCTTTTTCTCCACATCCTCTCCAGCACTTGTTATTCCTTGTCTTGTTGATAATAGCCATTCTCACAGGTGTGAGGTGGTATCTCATTGTGGTTTTGATTTGCATTTCCCTGACAGCTAATGAATCAAAGCAATTTTGGAACTCTTTTTCTGGAATGGCCATCAGAGCTATTGTTGTCATCTCCAAAATCTGACAATTAAGTTCGCAAACTTCCCACCATGCTCTTATATTGGCAGCACTGTACAAACAACTTGGTAAGGTACCATAACTTTGGCAAGGGGGAGTACTTCAAAGACAACATAGTGATATTCAGCAATGAGCTATGTGGCACTTTTTCTAAGATGAGTTTACAAAATTAATTGTCCAACCTCATACACACACACACACACACACACACACACACACACACATAAACACATGTGCTGTAAGTATCAGGCCATGTAATATGAAAAATAGAATCATTTATGGCTGAATTCTTTCTAGACAGCCCTCATATACATATATATGAATAATTACAAGGCAAATAGCAAGCACTGTGGTAATGTCTTTTCTTCTGGTATTTTGTCTTGTGGCATCTTATCCAAACCACATTTCAATCCTACCATTTTGTGTACAGTTAAGATTACTAGTTTCAAACTTCACACAGCACATCATGTACTTGAGGGAATGACCCCCAGTAAACCACATGTTACATGACAAGTTTTAGTACAGCAAAAGTCAGAGCATTGCTTTAACACAAATATTTTAGTTCAGCCACATATATTCAGAGCAGCAGCCCTGACTCCCAAAGGAAACTTACACTGTATCATACTGTAAGTAATAAAAATTATGCCTCAATCATCATCTTTTTTAAATTTCATTCCTACCTCATTTATCTTTCTTAGAACATTCCTTTTGTGTGTGTGTGGTTTAAGTTGAGGAAGCCAATAATTAGTAGAAAATAACTATCCCAAAGCAAAATATTTGGAGGTAGACAACTTTTGAAGATGTTTTCCAATAATAAACCATACATTTATAACTTTCTAAAGCATTATTTGCTATTATTTCTTAACATCTCTATCATTACATTAATGGTACCAAATTACTTAATGATTATATTACATTGATTTGTCTCTATCCCTACTTTCATTATATAGAAGGCTGATTCATTTTTGTGATCCTAATTCTAGTTTTTTCCATGCATCTCAGGGCCATAACCTAGTCTTGGCCCACCTATCATGCCTTATAAAAGAGCCTCTCCTCCATTTGTTCATCATTTTCTTGTCTTCCTATCTTTCCAAATATAAAGTATACTTCCCCTGATGTAATTAAAATTATATTTTGCAATCCTTATCACTCAAAAAATTGTCCCCCCAAAATAGAACCCATTATACCATTCATATTTATCAATAAATCTCCCTTTTCACTGAACTGTCCATGGTATGCTCAAAGCATCCTCCTCATCACCTTAGAGGATTGACCTCTTATAACTGAGTCACCAGGGACAACAGACTTCCTTAATAGGTTCAATAAGACTTGGGCAGCATTTGGGTTTTGAGATCACTTGTTCTTATCTCTCCCCACCCTCATGGGCTCAATGATAAAATTGCCATTTTTGTAAATCTTAAATGTTTTTTATAATGAAAAAAGATTCTGTACATCATAAATGGTTGAATCTCAGCAACTTCATATTCAACATAAATTTAAGGATAAATGATAAAATAACAAATCAGAGGGCTTGGTAGAATAAAGCTTTTGAAACTTTACTACCTATATTTCCACACATGTCCACTACAACATTTCTTAAAAGCTAAAATCAGGGAATTAAGTGTATGATTAAAACATGTTGTTCTCTATTAACGGAAAATTAAAATGTTCATATATTTAAAATTTATAAACAGATCTCAAAATATTATTAGAGAGTTGATGAAAGGAAGAAAGAAGAAAAGAAAAAAGAGAGGGATGAAGGAACAGAGGAAGGAAGGGAGGGAGGGAGAGAGCAAAGAAGGAAGGAAAGGAGGAAAATATAATTATAGGTCCATGTACAATTAAATTTGAGTTCACAAATGCTTCTCTTTGAGATTCCAGTTTTAAAACAACAAAACATAAACAGACAATATAAAGTATTTTTTAAATTGCCAGAAATAAATTTTTATGGAGCATTCTACAAAGAAATATAAAACCATAACGAAGAAATATGTACTTTTAAATGTGGCTATGTGGTTGCATTTTCTACATGGATCTTCAGAAAAGTTCGTTCACCATTTATGATTAATTATGAATGTTTACCGACAACAGCCATATTGTTTGCAATATGGTGCTAGAAAACTAAATGGAGAATATAATTCCAGGCTAATATCAACGTTTGTGATAAAGCCTACTCCTGCCTTCCTATGCAAATTTGACACTGAATAATAGCAAGCATAGCCCCAAATTTAAGACTTGGACCAGGCAGCTGTTTGACATCCCTGATTCTGTCCCCTTGAAGGTTACCTTAACTCTTCGAGGGCAGAGAAACTTGTCTCCTCTTCTCCTCTAAACCTTAAGTATACTTATTAAAAATGCTCCTCAATCATGAAGTCATTCTAGTTTAATCAAGTTGGATTCAGATGCTTCAGTAACTATATTCTCAATTCACTGTCTTTAATACCAAACACTTTTATGATTTTTGCACTTAGATAATCATCACTATGGGTATTTTTGCATATGTTTTTTAAGATTCTGTTTAGTTGTCTTTCTAAGTAATTTTCCTCTGTGTATGATTTTTATTCCATTTGAAGTTGTATATTATGGCTTCTTTGTCAAGTCTCACAGTATTACCCCAAAATATTTAACATTGTGATAACCGAATTAATCTTTACTAACTAAAGATAAAATATCTTTTTTTTTATTTTGAAAGTAACATGATACAATTTTATTTACTCTAGGATAATCCTATAGGTTACCTAACACAGTATGTAACATTATGTAATAATTGCTTTTAAAATTGTGGCTGAGACAAGTTATGAAATAAATTTCCTAACAATTCCAACAGTATATTCATATATATTATATTATTATTAACTGGATAAGCACTTTTCCCTTTTCAAAATGAAAATGAGTAGGCAACTTAGATCCTTAAGAAATAGATTTGAATTTTCATAATTGCTTACCATCTTGGAGATGCTCCAATAACGTCCACAACCACATGAAAATTGAGAAAAATTATCCCTGAAACATTAATCATCTTACAAATCATGTTTGATATGTCTTAGTATAAAGCTACCAAAGATAACTTTCATTTTAACGTCATCTGCAACCCATCTGGGACTCTGACATATGGAACATCCAAGACTTCAGTGGAATGTCTCTGGTTCCCTATGGTAACTAATCCCATATGCAAAATCCTCTACTGACAAACTAAAAAATATGAGGAAAAGAGAACTTTTTGATGAATTTCCATCTATAAACAAAACATTGTAAAAAAACAAAGACACTGAAAAAGCTATTACAGTCTTCAGATTTAAGCAATAAAAAAATCCTGACCACTGAGCATACAATATAATTTGTTACAGCCTTTGACTAATCACTGCAGAGTAATTCCACTGGTGCCAGATGGAGGGAAATCCTTAATTACTGTAGATATATGTTGTAAGGTTACCAGCACTTTAAACCACTAAATTTGATTAAAGTTAGGAATGATTGCTTTGGAAGAAGAAAGAAGTTTGTCCTTTACTCATTTTGTGGTTGATGGAAGATTTCAAAATAAAGCTGAAGGAAGCAATAGCATAAAATAATGGTCATGAGAGAACATGAGTGGTGTCCGTGTTTCCCATGGAGATACACACATGTAAGACACTTTCTCGGCATCCAAAAAATTTTTTTCTCTCATCAATTTTAATTGCTATTTTTATAGTTTATATAAGATACATGATAATACAGTGATATAAATATTATGTAAAGAAATATTTATCTATTTGAGATATGTGCTCCAAAATTCCCATTATGCATGCCTTTCAATAAGAAAACCTGGATTAGGCTATAAAAATTCCACAAATGGCTAAGTGCCAGACACTATTCCAGAAACTTTGCATGTAATACAAGCGCTGTTTGGAAAGTATCCAACCATGTAATATGAAAAATAGAGGCGTTTATGACTGAATTTTTTCTAGACAGTCTTGTATTTTATTTATTCCTTATACCAATTCTATCAGATAAGAACCATTAATATCCCTATTTTACGAATGGGAAAACTGAGTCACAGAAAGCATAAGTAACTTACTTGAGGTCCCAGAGCTGATGTGACAGAATATATCTGAATTCACGTAGTCTGGTTGTAGTGCTTATATTAGAATAATTCCATTATACAGGCAATAGTGATATTAAATTTATTGCTATGTTTAATTTTAACTAATTCCAGAGTCAGTAGAAAGAAATATACTGCATGGTGCCTGGCCCAACATGGACTCTCCAGTCAGAAGTCTCCCCTCAACACATGATATGTGGAGTCCTTTTGGAAGCAGGATAGTGGGCAACAAAAAAAAATATGAATATTTGGATCATCTCAAAGGATTTCCTAAACATTCAGCAGAACGAATGTTTTCCACTCATCACTACTCACCCAGGGGGTTCAAAACCGAAACTACAGATAAGGTGCACAAAGGAGAAAGGATACACAGTGGAGGAGGCAAAAAGCCTGGCATTTCCAAGGGGTTGCCACATAAAAAAAAAAAAAGGTGGGGTGGGGAGACAGATTTCTGTTACTGGTTCTGCCACTTACTACCATTTTGGAGTAAGTCATTTCCTTTCTCAGGGACTCAATCTCTTTATTTCCAAAATGAAGGAACCCGAATAAATGAATCTGTGAGTTTTAGCATTGCAGAAGAGTGGAGAGCCAAGAAGAAATCTTAACAGATGGACAACAATTCTGCAGGAGCTGAATATCACACAGCTTGGCTGATACTACACGCACGAACACTGTTACTCAAGTAACTTAGGGACAAAGCTAAAAAGCAAGGCTAGAGAGAATGAACATGTTAATTAGACTGCCTCTAAAAGAGCTTATGGTAAGAATTAGATTGCAATTAATTTGTGACACAAATATTCAAATTGTCAATTAAAAATAACTTTACCTATTTTAGATTGCAAGCAGGACTTCTCAAGGTTCCAGAGAGGCTCAGAACACTTGTAGTTTTTAAAGTTCCTCATATTAAACAATAAAGAAATACCAAAACATGGTTCAAAAACTGTGATGTACCAGGGTGCCAAAAATATCTATAAACATTTTAAGCGATGTTATCTATGCATTACTTTTCAAAGTTGAATTGAATTATGGTAGCAATGTGTAGTATGATGTTCGCTCAAAAGTGGCATTAATCAAATGAATGCTAGTGTCACCATGTGACAGGCAGGACAGGCAAAAAAAAAAAAAAATGGCAGAAGCACGGTAGTCACTCGAGGAGTGCAAGAACATTTTGAAGTGGTATTTGAAATTTGAGAACATTGTCTGAGTTTCCCTCACGTTCCTCTGACTTAACCACCCCTTGACTTCTGCCTATGGGGGGTCTTAAAGGATGTGGTGTACTGTAGAAAACTGACTACACTAGTGGTACTTTGGGAAGAAATTGAAACATCATGCGCAGTGATACAATTGGACTTTAGTCAATGTTGCTTAAGCAGTAGTTTGCAGTAATCAGAAATGTCTGGACACTGATGGTCACCACTCGGTACTTCTTGTAATTGCAGAAGTCAAACGTGACCTGTAGTCATCTTTGGTTATTGCTATATAATGAATATTACCATTTAAAATTTTGTTTTCCTTCCTTAAAATGCATATACATATTTAGGCACCTTCTGTATTTCAGGTCTTTGTGGTAAACAAAATAACATCTTTAACACAGAAATTTCACATTGCATCCTTAAGCAGTTTAATAAGTTGCTTTTATTTACTTATTTTTTTGTTTAAGTCTTAGGTTTTATTTAAATAACCTCCAGAGTGGGCCAACTACTACCCCTTCCTTGTAATACCAATTCACCAAGATGGAGAGTAAACACACCCTGCAACCAGCCTGCTGGCCACTCACGTGAAGGGGAGATGCCTCTCAATGGGGGCAGCCAAGACCTCAGGCCCAGCCGGCAGCTGTGGGTGCATCCACCATGGAGCGAGGCTGCCACGATAAGGTACACAGCCTCAGAGGCTGCGGTCAGGGCCTTGATCCGCACCATAGCTGGCTCCCTCACGAAGGCCTCAGAGTTGTTGGCAAAGTCCTCATTGTGGATGTCCACCCCATATCACATGCTCCTCTGGCATGTCGAGCTGCAGCTTATTGAGGGTGTTTGCAGCATCAAAGCCAGCATTGTTGCACAGTTGGTGTGGGACAATTTCCAAGGCCTTGGCATATGCCCTAATCAACAGCTGCTTTTTTCCTGGAATGGTCCTTGAATAATCCCTCATGTACTTGAGGAACTCCATCCCAATGGCCCTGCTGCCAGCAACCATGGAATCATTCTTGATGGCCTTCCTGATGGCACTGTGCAGGGACCACTCTATCTCCTCTATAAACTACTGGGTGCTACCACAGGGGATGATGGTGCAAGTCTTAGCCTTGGGACAGGCAGTGAAGAAACTGTACTTCTTGCCTCCAAACTGGGTGTCCTCAAGACCTGGCAGTGGCCCAGCACATCTGCTAACAGAACATTCACATTGGTCTGGATGGAGCCTCTACAGGCCATCATCATCCTCTTCAGATCCTGCTCCAGCACTTGGCCAGCACAGAATACATCCCTGTCAGCAAAGTACTGGGTGGCCACATCCCCAGTGGGGAGTTTGGACAAGATGACTGTGGCTGCAGAATGATGCCTCCTCTCTAACTTGTCACACAGAAAGTTCCATCAGCATCAACAATTGCCTGACAATCCTCAACTGTGTAGACTTCGACTTCAGCATTGTCTTTCTCAGCTTTCAGTTAGAGCTCAACATTTAAAAGGGCAATCTTTGGGTTATGGTACTTCTTGGGTTGCATTTCAAAACCCAGAGTAAGAGAAAGTCTCCTTCAATGCAACACCAGCCACCAGCTGGGACTCTGTTAGGCCTCCACCTTCCACCCTCTTGATACCAACCATTTTAAGTGGCAGCAAATCATGGAGCATTATCACTGCATCTACCACCATCTTAGCGAAGGCTTTCTGCTAGGAGATGAGCTGGGAGCTCAGAGCAGTCAGAGTACACTTCGCCAGCAGCTTTCTCTGCTCCACTTTGTCTTCCCCCTTCACTGTCACAGCAATCCCTTGGTCTTGTTAACTGCCAACTGGGTGGCAGTGCGGAAAGCTCAGATGACCATCTATCTGTGGGTGCAAACCTTCCTCCATGTGGGGTTTCCCCTGACAGCTGCAGGGTCACTGAGGTAGTGCCATCACCAGCCTCAGCGTACTGAAATTTGGCAATGTCCACTGAACTCTTTGCCATGAGATGGATGACATGAAGGAGTTCCAGCATTGTGGCCCCCTCATTAGAAACTGTGGCTTTGCCTTGGTCATTCACAATGTCTTGTCCATGCCATGGGGGGCCAGGGTGGGTTCACAGCCTCGGCAATCTCCTGGCAGGCACTGATGTCACTTACAAGTTGGGGGATACCTTGGGAGCTATTGGTCTCCTCTTTCATCAGGATAGCTGGTGTGGGCATCATTTTGGAAGCTTGTTTCATGGTGGGCTACTTCTCTTCTTAGCTCTGTGTCCGGGCCTCCCCTAAATTGCTTTTATGATAGTAATGTATTAGAATAGTCACTTAACACATGGGTAGATGTCTGCCATCTTTGTTTTCCTATAGCTAATGATGAGTTGCTCTGAGAATAAGTAGTTATGCATTTGCACCTAGTTGAAAAAAATTAAACCCAGTTGCAAGTATAGAGAAAAACCCCGTGTCCTTGTAGACTTTAGCTATAAAAGAAGCACTTCATTTATCTAATAATTATACAAAGTGATGTAAACTTTGGAAGAAAAAAAGGGAGAACAGTCTCATTTCAAACTACTCAAGATTAAAATTTCACCTATTACAAGACTCTTGACAAGTCTCTCCATTACACAGTTTTGAAGTAATACTAATATTTAGAAGCTTTCATTAGTATAGTGTAATAGCATCTTACCCAAGGGTAGGTATGAAAATTAGCTTCTAAGGCAAACCTCAATTAGTAGGAAAATTACCCTTGGATAATCCCCTAGGTAAACTATAAAGTCTGAGAATTCATGCTTTTATACAAATTCCTATACATTTTTAAGCATTAAAGTTTAAGGCAATGATGCTGAACCAACAAGAAACAAAAGAAAAGACTATATGCAGACATGTGAACACTCAAACAATTTTACTTTTAAGGAAGAATAATAGATGAAGTATTTTAAAAACTTTCCTGCTTGCCTTCAGGGTTTACTGTATTATATTTAATATTAAGCCTCTTGAGTCCTAATAATACACATAATAGATTTGGTTGTAAAAATTCCATGAGCTATCCTTTCCTTTCTTTCTTTCTTTCTTTCTTTTGACAAATAAATTTGCAAAGCCCACTATCTGTTGGCACCTAACCCAAGGCCTGGCAACTTGGTAGCTTCTTAGTAAACAAGTTGCAAAGGAGAACTTGGCCCCACTTTCCTATCTTTACAAACTGGCATTTCTTACCATGACATTGCTGAACAGTTATTACTCTGATGCCCATAAATATATTAGATTGAGGCTGATGAGAGATTAGTGCTGCAAAGCAGGAGTTGCACTGGCAAATTCAGGGCCCTGGCAGGTAGAGTCACTGAGGCAAGTGACTCAGGTAGTGACTGGTGGAAACTGAAGATACCACATCTGTTGAAGAGGGCCAAGCACCATGCACTGAGCTCTCCTAGAAAGTTGTCTGCAAAAATGCCAACCCAGTGTGGCACATCTGCTTCCCTCACACCCCACCTCCCACCAAAGAGCAGAAGGAAATCCTGCTTTTTACAAAAAATGTCCCTGTTTTTTTCTCAACTCAATAGAAAAAAAACAATGTCCTCAGTCTGGTCTCTTATAATAATAGTGACCACTGAGATATGACTCCAGGGTCCCAGACAGAGCACAGAGTCAAGACTTGGCTCCTAAGTGTGAATGTGGGAGCTGGGAGACCAGACTCAGAAGCCACAGAGTGACAGCTAAGACAGCAACAGGAAAACATGTTTCTTAGATCTAGATTCCAATGGTGTTCACCAGTCTGCTCCTCGTGGGAGTATTTTATTGATGTCTGAGAAGTTTCAGAGCCAAGACACATGGACCCAAATGAAAACTGAACTAACACAAGCAACATCTATACCTACTCTGGAGGATGCAATTACGAGAGCTGCTAATCCTGTGCTTCTGAACACCGGCAACCAGTAGCCAAGACCGACGAACATTCTCTGTCTTCTGTTATTTCTCATTGAACAATTGTATACAAGTATGTTAGTTGCATAGAGAGACCAACAACAGGGTAGGAATTTTTCATTTCTAGTAGAATACTCAGACTCATGTCCACTTTAAAAATTGGAATACTTGACAAAAAGGCTTTTTGCTTTGCTACTGAGAGGTTCTTACAGCTCCAAATAGTATAACAAGCTATGCTTCAGGCATGCTACATTCACAACTTGTTCTTTACAAGTATATAGTAAACTGTCCTAACAGATACAGAAGGGACAGGAAATAATAACCTAAAGAAGAGTTCATAGTACAATCTAGAATGACTTCCCTCACTTTTCTCTTATTTTTGTTAGCTTTTATTTGCTCTTCGCTCCAACTAGGCTCGTCTCAGTTTGCACACTTTGCAGACTAGGAATGCTTTTGAAAAGCCTAACTTGGAATGATTCCTTAAGTCAGGTAGGGTATGCAGAGTTTGGCCAGAGCAAGAACTGCCCAAGTGAACTCCAAGGAATGTCTCTCAGCATGCTGTCTACACTGGCATGTGCCCAGTAGAAACACTATCCCACCTGCTAACCTCCAAGCTGTAACCTTGCATTCTCCCTAGTGGTGTGGGTGTTTTTTTTTCACTGAGATTGTTTCTTGTGAGTTATATAGATGACCATGTTTTGATTATAAAAATTATTTACAATAAATAATGATTTTTCTGTTTTTGTATCAGCTATCTAATCATTTTATCTTTTAAGTAGACTCCTTTCTTCCACAAAAATAGAATAGCATACACCAGTGCTGGCAGTATCAGTTTATGTAGCCCATGAAGACATGGCACCAGGGAGTTTACAAGAAATCAGTTGGGCAACTTGAAGCCATTGAGTTTAAAGCAATTTTTTAAATCCCAAATTATTACTTTTGTTGCATTGATCAGAAAATTGAAGTTTTCATAAGTTGCTCCCACATTCAATTTGAACGGCAGCTTCTGATTAATATTTAAATGAACTCAGTTACACAAGCCAGTCAATATTAACTCCTTGTAAAAATTCTAGAGCTACATCGTGATGATAGAAAAATTCTCTATTTGTTGTGTCTACTTCGGTGCTCAAAATGTGATTAATATGACTGATAAACTGTATATTTAATTTTATTTCATTTTAATTACTTTGAAGTATTCATATACAGCTTGGTGGCTACTGTATTGGATGGTTCAGATCTAGAGACTTTCTACTGCAGGAAGGCAGGCACCTAAAGAAAGCATCATCTTCACCTGGGAACTTGTTACAAATGCAACTTTCTGGTCCCACCTCAAAACTACTGATTTTTAATCTGTATTTTAATAAGATCCCCAGGCAATTTATGTATTATTAATATTGGAGATGCACTGGCCTAGAAAAGTGGTTGTCAAGCCCGGTTGCGCCTTTGTACCTAAATCTTTTCAAGGGGATAATAAAGTCAAGATATTTTCAAACTAGGACTAAAATCCATTATCTTTTTACTGTATTGGCATTTGCACTGATTGTACAAATGCAATGAAGGATAAAACTTTTGGGACACTAGCATGAATCAAGGCACTGGAACCAAACTGTAGAAATAATTGTTAATTTCTTCACTGTCACACGCTTGCAAGGAAAAACTTGCATTTAAGAACGTTTTTTGATGGAAAGAGAAGTCACATTAGGTGGTGAACTTATTATACAACAAGTTGACAATGCACTGTAGAATTATATGCCTGAAACCTATGTAATCCTTGCTAACAGATGTCACCCCAATAAGTCTAACAATAAAAATGAATTTAAAAAAATTAAATGAGAGATAAAATAGAAAAATGGTGCCGGAAAAATGTATTGATTTTCCCAAATACTGACCACTCAATACACATCTTTTTCATATTTTGTGGCAGAAATCTGTAAGAACTATAAATAAAGCATTGCTGTTGCAAATGGAAGTATAAAGACCGACTGTAGAAAAAGCACCTATGAGATTGTTTGAGTTATAAGCTAACCCAGTCTCTTTAATCTGTAACAGAGTATACACTTAGTGATATGGTTTCAGATTCCACATTGCACATGATCTTTACGAAACTACGACTTGTCAAGTTCTGACAGAGTATCAAAAAGGAACATCCAAAATTATCTGAAAATTCTATTAAAATCCTTCTTTTTTCCATCTACATATTTTTTCAAGCCCAAACTTTTTTTATATTTATTGTTCAATGAAAACAACCTACCAGAATGTAGAAACAAATATCAGAATCCAGCTGTCATCTATTAAGCTAGATAGTAAAGAAATGTGCAAAAAGAAAAAAACCAATGCCATTCTTTTCACTAATTGTTCTTTTTCAGTAATCATAACTGCTTTTCATTAAAATACATTATTTATATTAAAATGTAATTCATGTATTATTGCTATTTTAATTGAAATCATAAATATTTTTAATTACTCAGTTTTAATTTCTAGATATTGATAGCTATTATTCCCATCAGCAAAAAGGCTTTTTGCAGTTCTTAAAATTTTTTTTTTTTTTAGGAGTTCCCTGGTGGTGTAGTGGCTTAAGGCTTCGGCGCTGGCACTGTCAATGCTGCAGCCTGGATTCGATTCCCAGCCAGGGAACTACCCACATACAAAAAAAAAAAAAAATTGAGAATGTAAAAGTCCTGAGACAAAAATGTTTGGGTGCTACTGGCTTATAGGATACCTTGATATAACTAAAGAGGGTCAAAGCTGAGAACCAGCACTTCCTCCACCCAAAATTTGAGTATTGGCTGCTTCCAAAGATTCAGAAGAAAGAACTTGGCATCCTCAAAAGAGAAAATGTGGAGTTCCTGTACACATATGTTGACTCATTCAACCCACTTTTTGGCACCTACTATGACAACTCACAGAAAAACCCTGTAAGAAATTATAAATAGGCATACTTAACTAGAGCATTTTTGTAGTGTGATCTGATAACAATTTGAAGGTCCATCAGGAGTGAATTGAGATTTCTGATCAAGACAGCAGCACAGGTAAATGCTATGCTCACCTCCTCTCAGGACCACATCAATGACAGCTAAACTACGGAACAACCATCATGGCAAATTGCCTGAAGCCAACCAAAGCCCTACAATTACGAATATACAAAAGCCACCTCAAGACTGATAGGAGGGGCAGAGATGCAGAATGGGCTGATCTCACACCCACATGTGACCATTAACAATCAGGAGGGATAGCTCAGCTGCAGAGGTCCCCCCCGGAAAAGTGAGGGGTCGCAGCCCCACATCAGGCTCCCCAGCCTCTGTTTCACTGCCTGGAAGAGCAGTCCCAATAACTTCTGGCTGTGAAAACCAGCAGAGATTGGGACTGAGTGAGACCAGGGCAGCTACAGTCCCAGGTGTTTCTCTTAAAGGGCCCATGCACAGACTTACTTACTCATTGATGGATTCACTTGCTCTGATCTCCAGTGCTGGGACAGCAGCTTGAAAGGCATGAAGGACTCACAGGGAGGAACTGTCTAGCTTCAGAGTGACGGCTGAATGGGCAGCTTTTTCATGAAGTGAGGAACTGGCAGAAGCCACTGTTTCTTTGTGGAGCCTTCTTCCTGCCCTGCATGCAGACACAGGTAGATGCCATATCTGAGTCTCCAATAACCTAGCTAATACTGTTCACCCCACTCTGATGATCCCCTGAGACAACCGAGCCACCCAACTTTGCAGGCCCACCCAAGCTGTTTCCAGTGGTTTTTCTATACAAACTGCCTGTCTTAGCTCATGTTGTAGACTTTTAAAAAACCTATCAAAGATTCACAAACCCCAAACAAGCAGCATCTGGCCTCAGCATGCCCCATAACTTTTGCTAAGCAGCCTCAGGACCAGCACTAGTGGCAGTGAGCCTGTTTGCAGCTTAGTTTCCCCCAAGCACCTCCAAGCCTAGCACAGGTGGCAACCATCTTGAGATCACTTTGTAGGTCATACCAAGTACCCTTGGGCAAAGCAGAGGCAGTGGCTGACCTTGGTCTGCACCAGAGTCCCTTCCAAGAGGCCACTGAACCAACACATACCATTGCCAGCTTCAGAGCACACCAGAGCACCACCCAACCATGTCCACAAATGATACACCCAAAGCACAGACTCTGGTAGGCACCAGAGCCCTGCTAAAGCAAATTCTGCTCCATAGGTCAGCCCCTGCACAATAGCTCCTCTACTGTAGTCACTACTAGTCCTTACAACAAATCAGCCTGAGAGCCAATCCTTCCCATTGATGTGCCAACACCAATCAAGGTTTAACTACATCAGGAGGGCACACCCAACCCACACAAGGGACATACCTGGAACACCTGGCTCAGGTGACCACAGAGACTGCACCACTGGGCCCTGCAAAACACCTACTGCATAGGTCACTCTACCAAGTCCTAGAGACAAAGCAGCAGTACCTAATACATAGAAACAAACACAGGAACCAAAATGAAAGACAAAGAAATATGGTCCAAATGCAAGAAGAGAACTAAACTCCAGAAAAAGGACTAAACAAAATGGAAACAAGCAATCTAACAGATGCAGAGTCCAAAACACTTGCTATAAGGATACTCAACAATCTCAGGGAAAACTTCAACAAAGAGATAGGAAACATGAAAAAGAACCAGATATGGCTATCAGATGACTTCTCAATAGCAACTTTATAGGCCAGATGGGACTGGCTTGAAATATTGAAAGTGATAGAAAGTAAGAACCTACAACCAAAATTACTCTACCCAGAAAAGTTATCATTTAAAATCCAAGGACAGGTAAAGCGTTACCCAAACAAGAAAAAGTAAAAAGAATTTCATCATCAGTGTTACTGGTTCATCAAACCAGTATTACGAGAAATGTTAGAGGGACTTCTTTAAGAAGAAAAATGATAAAATATATGAATAATAAAATAATATGAATAATAAAATAGTAGTAACTACATATCTATCAACAATTACTTTAAATGTAAATTAAATGTTCCGTATTGTTCCAATTTTAGTATATGTGCTGCCGAAGCAAGCACTAAATGTTCTAATAAGGATAATAGACATTGGGTGGCTGAACGCATAAGAAAACAATACCCTTATTTATGCTGCCTGCGAGAGACTCACTTCAGATCGAAAGATGCACAGATTGAAAATAAAGGAATGGAAAAAAATATTTCATGAAAATAGAAGCAAACAAACAAAAACCAAAACGCTGGTGAAGCAATACTTATACCAGATAAAACAGACTTTAAAACAAAGGCTATACAAAGAGATAAGGAAAAACCCAGTAATTCCACTTCTGGGTATTTATCTGAAGAAACCCAAAACATTAATTTGAAAAGACATATACGTGCATATGTTCATTTCACCATTGTTTACAATAACCAAGCTATGGAGGCAACCTGGCTGCCCATCAATGGACAAATGAATAAGGAAGAAGCAGTCCATATATACAATGAAATACTACTCAGCCATAAAAAGAATGAAGTCTTGCCATCTGCAAAAGCATGGATGGACCTAGAGGGTATTATGCTGAGTGAAATAATCAGAGAAAGACAAATACCATATGATTTTATTATATGTGGGATCTAAAAAATAAACAAAACAAAAATAAACTCATAGATACACAGAACATTTTGATAGTTGCCAAATTGTAGGTGGCGAGGGGCAGTTGCTGAGAGAATGAATGAAAAAGAGGAAGGGAGTAAGAAGTACAATTTGGTAGTTACAAAATAGTCATGGGGTTGTAAATGATAGCACAGGGCAGGCCTGGACAGACTCTTTCAGAGCAAGAGCTACTTCTAATTTTCTCCAAGTGTTGCAGTCCACTAGCTATTTATTTTTGCTTGAACAAGTACATACAGCCACCTCGATTGTGAAGAGAAGATTCTTGTCTCTAGCAGCTGTACAAGTGCATGTGAAAAATGTGTTTTGTTTACATTTAGCTGCCTAGCCACTAGGCCCTGGCATAAGGACACTTTTTTCTTAATTCAGGCAGTTACCACAAAATTGCTTGACAGTCTACCAGTGGACCACAATCAACATCAATATACTGTAATAACTATGTATGGTCTCAGATGGATACTAGATTTATCAGAGTGATCACTTCATAATTTACATAAATGTGTAAGAACCGTGTCATACACTTCAAACTAGTATAATATTGTATGAATAAAAAAGATTGGCATAAGTCTTCATGTTTCTAAAACTGGAGTATTGTTTGTGATGTACCATCAAATGAGGATGCAAGTTTCACAGTAATGTATGAAGTCTAGCCCCTTTTAAAAACAAGGAAACAGCTTTCTATGCATGTATAGCTTTATATGCACTTAGTGTTAGAGAAAGGTATAAAGGAATATACCCCAATCTGTTAACATTGGTTACCTCAGCTGGAAGGAGTTTATTTGGGGGATACAGTACACATCAGTCACTGTATTGAAATGAAACTGAGGGGTTGGCAGCAGAAAGTGGGAATAGATGAACTGTACTATTTACTTTTTCTGGATACTTATAATTTTTTTAACTTTTAATAATTTTGAGCTCCCGATTTATTCAGCTGTGTCCCCTTCTATACTGCATGGTCCTTGCTTGTTCTCTGTGGTCCCACATATGATAGACATTGAGAAATGCAAGTGAAATGACCTTTGTACCACTCCGACCTTGTGAGAAAAAGAGAAAGGGAGAGTTGTAAGGGGAGAAGCAACAACATTCCAATTGCAGCATGTGATTCAGAGCAAGAAAGTGGGGATCAGAATATTCAATTTTCTCCCAAATTCAATAAAAGTTGATTAAAGCATCAATTTCCAAAAACAACTGGCAGATTTATGCTGATGACTGAGGTTTTCTCACTTTGGAGAAGCCAGTTCCAGGTCCAGACTATCGATAGGACTTTTATGCCCACCACTTTCCACTTTCCCTTCCAACGTTCTCAATCTCATTTCAATACAGTGACTGACTGGTACCTATTTGAAGGGACCAGGATTAATGTTAACCATGTTAACTGGTACTCTATCCTCTAACTAAACTTCTTTCAGGTTTAAGCACATGCCATGCTTGATTACAGTTCTAGATTCTCACATGACTTCCCTTGTGTTTGAAACTTTCCTCTTGGTCCTTCCCCACATCACCCATTCCACATTCAGAATACATAATCATCTTCTCTGTAAAGACCTCTGATCAGTACACTGAATTGGGAGACTGCTCCATGCTTCTCAAACACCTTACTCTGATGTTCCTCTAGCATAGTATTTATCACACACCCTACTATAAATTTGGGTAATTGCCCGTCTACCCAACTTCAACTCCCCTGAGGGCAAGAACTAAGTCTGAATTGTTCTCTATTGTCACCGCAGCATCAATCTACAAGGCACACTGTAGTAAAAATAACATTTATTAAGGATGTACCTTATGTCAGACTCTAAGCTAAAGATGTTATATACATTATCTCATTTAATTTGTTGATAAACTCTTAAGCCTACACTACTCTGCCTGCCTATACACACTCAGAATAGTTGGATACCATCTGCTTCTCTGACCTCTTTTCTTCCTGTGCTCTGACTCCATCAAAACACAATCTGTAACTATGTTTAAGGGACCTTAACTTGACCTTAGCTATTACTTAGCTTAATTTTAGCACACAAAGAGAAACAATGCCTTAAACCAGCTGTTCTCAACCTGTGGGTCACCATCCCTTTGGGGGCTGAACAATCCTTTCACAGGGGTTGCCTAAGACCATCGGAAAACACATATCAGATATTTACATTATGATTCATAACAGTAGCAAAATTACAGTTATGAAGTAGCAACGAAAATAATTTTATGGGGGTCACCACAACATGAGGAACTGTATTAAAGGGTCACAGCATTAGGAAGGTTGAGAACCACTGCCTTAAACCCAAATAGTAGAAATTTGAGCATTCCAGCTGGACTATGAGGAAGACATTTTTAGAAAAAAAGTTTTCTATTGATTTCCAATGAGAAATTTATCTAAAAAACGAACAGTGAAAAACTGTATCTGCAACTGTCCTAATCACATGTAAACTACAGGGAGTTTTAGAATCTATTATTAAGTACTAAACTACTCACACTCCAATGAGATCAGGTTCAATGTAAATTGACTTCCCAGGTGCTGGGGGTACAGTGTTCTTTACCTTGACATTTAATTCCCCAGGGCTATTCTTGATGTCAAACCTCCAAAAAAAAAAAAAAAAAAAAAAAAAAAAAAAAAAAAAAAAAAAAAAAAAAAAAAAAAAAAAAAAAAAAAAAAAAAGAAAAAAGAAAAAAGAAAAAAAAAAGAAAAGAAAGAAAGAAAGAAAGAAAAGCAGAGAGTCACATGGGCATATATAAGAAAGTTTTATTGGATCTTAACTTGGCAGGAATGACAGCCAAGCCCTCCGGCTTGAGATGCTTGGCTTCCCTCCTGAGTAGTCAAGGCAAGAGAGCAAGTAAAGTACCTGGGGAATGGGGATAAACAATTGCAAACATGTAACCAAAAATTCTTCCTTTGACAGTTTGAAAGGAGGATAACCTTAAAATACCAGACTGCAGGTCTTGAGAATTAAGGAAGTAGCATCAGAAGGGTGGATTAATGAAGGTGGGGAAGAAATAGATGCTGCTGTAGGAGTTTGGAATAACTGAGGGTCAATCTGGTTCAGTGTAGAAGGGACAAACTCCATGCCTCCACTCTGCCATCTAGTGGTAAGAGGTCCCTGTAGCCTGTTACTGATTCAGCCTGTTCTCTTTGTGGGACTTCTGTTCATTTCAGGGAGGACTCCCCAACTCATTAACTCATTTACCCCTTAAGAGAACCCTGTGAGGTAGATAATTTTCTGTTTTACAGATAAGGAAACTGAGGCCTAAATAGACTAAATGGCTATAAAAGGAGAGAGTTGACACATAGATATTCCATAAGGTAGTAATAATATTTCCATAGTGTATTGAGAAATTCAGAGTGGTGGTTGACTCTCTCATCCACCCCAGGACAGATAAAGTAAAATATAAAATAATCTTCACCTGGAATCTAAAGAATGTATGCCCCATAATGTTCACAAACAAAACAAAACAATTTTTCCAGAAAATTTAAAACTAATAAAACAAACATAAGCAATAACCGCCAAAAAAAAAAACCATGCAAATGAACAGAAAAAAATAGAAAAAATGGTGACGACATCGCCTTAGTGACATTATGATGGCCTGAAGAAAGGAAAACATGAGTTTAGGAGCTGGGAATAACCTTACGTAACTACTAACTCAACTTTTTAACTTTATAGTTGAGGGTAATAAAGACAAGAAATCCAAGTGACTTTTCCTGGTTCCAAGTTGTTATGAGACTTGAAAGTCTACCTCCACTTCCTTTCTTTGTTTGAGCTACTTGACAACAGGATTCAATTATTTTTTTATTTAAACATTTCTGGAGGAAAGGACAAAGGGAGAGAAAGGGAAAAAGAGAGGGAAGTAAGGGAGAAAAGAACTAAAACTAATTTCTTTCCACTTGTATTCTGGTCACATTCTTACGAAAATAGTAGTACTATAATCAGAGTGAACTAGAATACCTTCGGAAAAGATGGAATTTCAGTTTTAAGAGGTATAAACTAGAATTTGGCCAAGTCTCCTTTCTTTTAACTCTTACACTTTGGAATGTGTATAACCATACTGATTACAATGTAGTTCAATGGGAAATCTGGAAACAATCATGTTGCCCAACAATTAAGAATTACTTACATGAATTATGGTATATCTATTCAATGAAAAACTATACAATCATTTAAATCCTAATCTACTGTAATGTTTAGAGAAAGACGAAATTGCTTTCAATGTATTAATAACACTAATGAAAAATGGAATAAAAAATACACTACATATGGCATGATTCCAATATTGTATTTTAAAAGTAGATACCATGAAAATAAGCCAAAATATTAAAAGTTATTACCTCTGAAAGGAAATGTTATGTGTTTTTACTTTTCTTCTTTATACTGCTCTGTATTTTCTTTTTCTGAAAAAGTTTTACACACAGGAAAAGGGGCTCAGTCCTTCTTGGCTGCTGCCTTCCTCATGGCTGCAAGGACGTTGCTCACCTCCTCTCTCTTCCTCTTGGCCCGGATGTGTGTCCCCACCCTTTTTTTTGATTAACTTCAGGGCTTACTTGTCCTTAGAGACCTTGAGCAGCTCCATGGCATGCCGCTCATAGCGGGCAAAGCCACACACCTCTCGGATCATATCCCGCACAAACTTGGTGTGCTTGGTGAGGTGCCCTCAGCGGCGGTTGTGCCTGGGCTTGCTCACATTCTTGGTCACTTTGTGGCCCTTGTTGAGGCCAACGGCCATAGGATAGCACAGAGCCGTGGCTGCTGCTCTTCAATGGCTGCCGTAGCTGAAGGTTGCGCTGTATTTTCTAGGTTTTCTGAAATGTATCTTTATAGATTCTATTTATAATCTCACAAAGAATAAAGGTAAGTTTAAACTATTGTATGACAATATTCAGTGTTGTCAAGAACATGTGGAAATGATGGGAATTCCTGTGTTCTGTGAAGAACACATAGTACAATAGTTTAGAAGTGAAATTTGACAGTATGAACCAAAATTTACCATTCTCTTGGGACATTATCTTAAGAAGAGTTGAAAGAGTTATGCTAGAATTTAGAACATTTGGATCTTAGAAAGTAATAAGATACATAGACCACATGTTTCATAACAATCCCCAGCAGAGTCTGGGCAGCAAACTGTAATCAAACATCTCAATATTTCCATAGCAAACATGAAGTGCTGAATCAAGCTGGATAAATCATGACTATAAATAGTATTGCATGAATTCTATTCACATTGTGCCACAAAATGAATTTGTACCAAATGTTACAAAATATTTTTGGTTTACATACCTTTTTGGATCAGTAGACAAGAGAATATGGCCTCTATATTAAGATATGTTCATCACAGTATTGTTTATTATATTTAATTATATATTAACAATGGATCAGTTAAAAGGAAACTATGATAGTCACACAATGGAATATTTATCCAATGAAATGATAATACCAATCAGTATTCGTTTTAATAGAAGGATCTTCACAACATATTATTAAGTGATAAAGTAGGTTACAAAATAGATCTTGCTTTGTCATGATTTATTATAGGATTTTTGCTCCTGGTATGATGAAGTACATGGGCCTCTTCCTATTTTATTCTATTATACTAAGTACAACTAAACACCCTGCACATTATAAATAAAACTAACATAAGAAGTCTCTGAAAGGTAGAAAAGAAGGCAGACTAGCTGGGGACATCTGAACCCAAGAAATGACATAGTGGTGAACTATCTGGATTTTCTGTTTGCCTAATCTCAGATTTGGAGCAGAAGGTGGCAATCCAATAATTCCATTGGCTACAGACAAAAATAGCCTAAATACCTAGTTTCTCTAGCCAAAGAACCAAGAAAAAGAGAGCCAATCAAGAACAAAACTTTTAGACAATAACGGCTCTCCTCTAGTTAAACAGAAAACCTGATGTCACCAAAGGTTGAATGGGAAATCTAGACTTCTATCCTTATGAGGTTGTAATGAAGTACTCCAACACCACACCAGATATGAGAGAAAGCCAAGTAGAGCTGGGACTTGGACATCTGCTGGCTGATCATGAGGCCTATCCATGTGATGACAGCAGGTACCACGTGGGGTTACTACCTCCATCTCTACCCGGCAGTAATGAGGCATCCTCACCCTCTCTCTAGAGCATGTCAGAGGATGCCTAGTAAAGACTCCGAATTTTCAGTCATTCACCTACCAGTAACAAGGAATAACCAAGAACTCAGCAGAGACTATGGGGTAGCCAGACGTCCCACCCCTGCCCAGCAGTAAGAAAGAACACCACCACTGTTGCCTATCAACAGAGGCCAAGTGGAGAACCTGAGGTTCTATCTCCATCTGGTGTGAGGTTGTAATGAGGTGAAACTACTACTCCCCTGCTGAAGCCGTATCTGAAAAAGTCAGTTAAAACATAAGTTTTAAATAATATAAAGCATGCAAAACATAATATAACATAATATGAAAATGACCAGGTTTCAAAAAAAAATTACTCATCATATCAAGAACCAGGAAAACCTCAAACTGAATTTAAAAAGACAATTAATAGATGCCAACACTGAGGTGACAAACATGTTACAATTATCTGATAAAGATCCAGAAAGAGAGGGGGAAAAGGTAGGACTGAAAAGTACCTAAAGAAATAATCACTAAAAATTCCAAATTTTAGCCAGCAACATAAAGCTATCATTTAAGCTGAACGAATACTAAATAGTAAAAACTACAGAAAATCCACAACAAGGTATTTTATAATCAAGCTTCTGAAAACTAAAAATAAAGCATCTTGAAAACAGTGAAAGAGAAATGACCCCTTATCTGTAAGGAAAAACAAAACAAAACACTTTGAATTATAGTAGGTTTCTCATCAGAAACAGTGGACACCAGAGGAAGTAATACAAATATATTACTTGCTGGAAGAAAGGAACTGGCAACCCAGAATCTATACCTAGTGAATACATCCTTCAGAAAGAGAAATCAGCACATACTCAGATGAAGTAGAAGAGAATTTTTCACCAACACCCTATAAGGAAGGCTGACCACTATGCAGAGCACTTGAAACTAATATAAATAATATTGAATGTCAATTGTAAAGGAAAAAAAGTCAAAAAATAAAAGAAGAAAGGAAGGAAGGAGGGAAGGAAGGAAGGAAGGGGAAAGAAAAGACAAGACAGAAAGAAGTTGGCTAACCAGAATGAAAATGATAAAAGGAATCAGAAAAAAAAAGAAAACTCAGTAGGCAAAATAGGGGTAACTATAATAAATGTTACTTCTCCTTTTAAGTTATTTATATGTGATAGCTGAAGGAAAAAATATAACATTATCTGATGTGTTTCTAAATGTATATAGAGAAAATATTTCAGACAATTATATTAAACTGGGGGAAGGTAAAAAGGACATAAATGGAAATAAGGCTACTAAACTTCAAACCGGTAAAATAACAATACCAGTAGAATCTATACTTGGGTGCCAAAAAATATACACACATTTCAAGTGATGTTATCTATATATTACATAAATACTGATTATAACCACTTTGAGTACCTCTTGTAACTGCAAAGTCAAATGTGGCTGGTATTCTTCTTTTGTTATTGGTATATATTGAGTATTACAATTTTAATACAATTTTTCCTTTCTTAAAATGTGTGTGTATGTGTGTGTGTGTGTGTGTGTGTGTGTGTGTGTGTGTGTATACATACACACATACATACATACATATATATTTTGGCACTTTCTGTATATACAGGGTCCAGCAGAAGTAACACCCTTTTTAAAGTAGTTATGTTAATGTAGTTATGATATTGTTATGTTACAGAATTACATGCTTATGATTTTAGTATAGATTCCAGCTCATGAAAAAAGGGTGTTATTTGTGCCAGATGCTGTGTGTGTGTGTGTGTGTGTGTGTAAGGGCTGTCCAGAAAAAATCCAGCCATTGTTAATATAACAAGAATGGTTACACCCCTATGGTATCTGGAAACTATGCAGCCATGTAACATGAAAAATAGAGATATTTATGGCTGGATTATTTTCTAGACAGCCCTCATGTATATGTATGTACAAAGGCTGTCCAGAAAAAATTCAACCATAAATGCCTCTATTATTCATATTATGCAGCTACTTTCCAAACAGCCTTCGTGTGTGTGTGTGTGTGTGTGTGTGTACATATACCTGTATATATGATGGAATAGAAAAAATATTAAGAAAAGTTATAAAAAGAGATACACTCAAAAACACTACAGATAAATAAACATGAAATTGAATAAAATGTTCCAGTAACTCACAGGAAGCCAATGGACAAAATCCTCCTAGAAAACTGGAAAACAGAACCAACAAAACAAAAATAAAATGACAGAATTAAGTTCTAACAGATCAATAATTACATTAAATGTAAATGGTCTACAAATACCAATTATAGGACAGAGGTTTGCGAAGTAGATTACATGTTATCTACAAAACTTCACTTCAAATATAAAATATAAGGTTTTATAGTAAAAGGTTTATAGTAAAAAGATCAGAAATACATATCATGCAAATATCATCCAAGGAAAATCTGGAATACTATATTAATATTAGACTTCAGAGAAAAAATTACTAGAGCCAGAGAGGGACATGATATAATGATAAAAGGGTCAGTCCACCAAGAAGACATAGTAATCTGAAATGTAAATATACCAAATACAAAGTTGCAAAATACATGAAGCAAAAAATAGTAAAACTGAAAGAAAGATAAATCAACAATTACAGTTGGAAACCTCCAAATCCCCCTTTCAACAATGGACAGAACAGCCTCCCTGTCAGAGGAACAAGCACCTTCAAGCCTGGTATAGTAGTTAGTAGAAAAAAAATTAACTCCCTTGTAGCAAACACCCAGGTGCCCTGTGGCTGCCTTTTAAAAAATTATTATGGAAATTTGCAAACATACAGAGAAGTAGAGAAGGACAGTATAGAGAACCCTCATGACCATAACCTGGTTTCAACAATTCCCAACATTTTGCCTTTCTTTGCCTTTTTTTTTTTAAGACATGCCACTTATGAGGCCTAAGCTGATACTGACTGTATGGCTTCCACAAGGTCCATAACTGGGGTGCCTAGGAATAGCTGGAGAGGGAGTAGCTGTGACTCTCATACCTCTTATTTCCTGTCCCATGTCCCTGAGTCAGAGGACAAATTTACTTCAGGTCTCAAGAACCAAAGAGTGTATATAATTAAAGAGGTGGTCTTAGCCCCCTATTAATTTTAATTTGGGTTCATTTTGACTTGATATAACTTGAAAGTGTCTTCCTCTTAGATCCATTGACTTGCGAGCTCTGTCATCTCTGAATCCCCATACCAGTCTCCTTACACAAGGTTTCTGCTTGCCTCTGGTATTCTGCCACCTCCGGTATTCTGCCTGAAATCACATTGATTTCAGAATGTGTCTTATCCTTCCTGCTGGAGTTTAGTGAAGAGTTGCATTCCCTTTACAACTAAAGCATCAACTTACAAGTGTATATTAAATATTTATTGAATTTATCATTTTCCTCATAAATTCCAAAGTTTAATACATATATTCTGAAAGTTTAAAAACTGTCCTAAATTGCGGCAAGAGGGTGGTTCCACAAATTATATAATTTAAAACAAGAGAGAAGAAAAATAATTTGAGGAACCACTAAAATATTTGTAAAAATTTAAAAAATTTTAAAGTCCACAATTACACTGGCAGGAAAAGAATGGCTACCTCAAACTCCCAATATATGATGAATAAACTCATCACTGAAACTATCTAGGTTTTCTTTTCCCTGCTAAACTTTATGTTCTCATCATAAAAGAAAATGGTTATTGTATATAAGTGCTGTTCAGAAAAAATCCAGCCATAAATGATTCTATTTTTCATATACATGGCTGGATACTTTCTAGACAGCCCTCATAAATAGCAAATATTGAAATACAAAGTAAAAGTGGTACTTGGTACATACCCATAACCATTTTATGATAGTCATATTCAACATTTAGGGGATGCTCTCATTCAGGAAGAGAAATCTCTCTCAATAACACTTTCACAGGTCCTCAAAGTATTTTTGAAAAAAGGAAAAACATGTCACCTCAACTTTTAGAAATAAAAAAAGTGTGTCATCAAGGCTAAGTTACTGCATGGGTTATAGAGGACATCAGTGGGCATCTACGGGTTTGAACTGCTAAATTCTGGATCAGTCATAGTCAGTTAACAAACATTTACTGAATACATACTATGTGCTAGGCCCAATGTGAAGCATTAAGGATATAAAGATGAAGAATATCCTGTTCTATCCTTGAGGAATGAACAATTTAGTTAAAGGAAACAAATTTTTAAAGTAACTGCGGAGAACTATCATAATAAAAATATGTACTTGTTTTAAAGGGAACTCAAAAGTAAGATTTGCTTATCCTACTGAGGGTATAACAGAGAAAGTGCCTGTCAGAGCTGAGCTGCTTCAGCACAAAGGTTTTTTGTGGAGCCAACACGGGAAGATCACAAGCAAGCAAGCCATAACCACTTTATTGTGTACCTGGGACTATATACACATATTCTAACAGAAGTGGCATTTTGCCATATCTGCCCAGTTGCATTTGTTTTGTTTTCATTGTTACACAAGCCAGTACATGCATAGTAAATGTCATTTCCTGGAATTACTTAGTCCCGGTTATTGATCATTTATAGTAAGATCAAGTCTGGGTGGCAGACCAGGCTTTAACCCTTTAGGGACCAACACTCCACCCCTATAGGGCTGGTGACAGGATTTTACCCATAATGCATTTCCTTGAGCACAGAGCCCACAACAATACAGGGTACAGCAAAAGACCACCAGACTGCTAGCAATAATTGCTAGGACCATTAGTATCCACTGGCAGGTGGATCCTAAGGAGGCTTACCAAGACATTAATGGGTCTGCCATTGAGGAGGCAATGACTTGTATTTCTGTGTCCATCTCAACCAGGGCTATCTGAATGTGCTCGGCTTGATCTGGGATATATACACAACATTCAACATGTACTATAGCACATGGGCCACCTTGGGAGGCTTTCAATAAATCTAAGGCCACATGGTTTTGCAGCATAACTTTATGCATTTGCTAAGTTTTATCTAATAACAAGCTTAAGTCCTGTTTAGTAGCATTCAAGGCTAGAACTGTATACATTGCTAAAGCTTCTACTTGTAAATCTACATCTGTGATAGCAGCCCCTAGCAGGGCCAAAACAAAGGGCCCTACATTGGTGATACCAGTGGTGACATATAGTTCCCAATTAGTAGGCAATTGAGGAAGGGTCACCAGTACTCAACCAGCAATGTAAGGGCAACCCCATGTACACCAGTCAGTCCAATTTTCAGGTATATAAGGCCATCTGTAGTGTCCACAAACCCAGAGGTACACAGCTGGAAAGATAGCTGTGGGGTGAATAATATTTTGACACAAGTGTGGGGATACCCAACCAGCCATACAGATAGTGGCTGATCAGTGTTGTTGTATACATAATGGGACTTGTTCCCATAGTTGCACATGTTTCTCAACCATCCAACCCCACCCATTAGTAATGGCATAACCAAATAGAGGGTGTTGGTTTTTGTGGTCCTTGCAGAACAAACTGTCGACTGCCTGGTGATGTTGGTCCTAATCTGCAGTGTTGTTCCATGTTTGTAATTACATCCAGTTGTTTAGGAAAACCAGGTGGATCTGCCACGGAAGCCCCTCAGCTGCCTCCACTGGTATTTCTATGCAGATTCAACGGTGGGAAACATTATGCACCTGAGCAAAAGTATGTGCCCAGGACAGGATACTATTGCCTGCTGTTAACCTGGGTGGTAGCATAGAGCAGACAGTGACACCATTAAAGGAAGATCCTTACCCTCAGGTAAGATACAGGCAATGTGTCCATCTTATGACAATGTAGTTAGTGAGGGTTTTGCCCCTGGTCTATAATACCAGATTAGTTCCCCAAGAGTTTGGGGCCAAGGCAGCTCTAATGGGGTGAGAGAATACAAAGGAAGAGGTCAGAAGGCAAGAACAAATGTTCCTTTTAGTATAGGACCTCTGGCCTTTTCTGGTAGGGTCACCTGTATAGAGAAGAGCCATTGCCCTAGCTATGGTTTGAAAGTCAATCTTTCCTGAGTCCAACAGCCCAAGGTTCTATTAGAGCCAGCCAAGATTCATGGGAGGCCTGGACGGTCCAAGGCCATGATCATGAAGTTTGCTTCCTTTATGCCTCTCTTTATGCGGGGAGGACTAAGGACCCGTTACATATTTTTGGCACCATGTGTGGTGGGTCAGCAGGGTTAGGACATATTTTTAAAAAACAGGGTGAATAACTGTCTAGCAGGGGCAAACCAGTGCATCTGGGTTGTTCACTCAATAGGCTGACTACATTGGACTGTTTAGTTCTCTTATTTGCATAAACTAGGGCCCAAGACTTTTAATTTTTCCATTAATAAACCATTATATCATTCAATTATACCTGTGGCTTGGAGTCAGTAAGGTACATGCAGCTGCCAATTGACATCATTTTGGCGTGCCCAAGCCTGTACTTTGTATCCAGTAAAGTGAGAGCCCCAGTCACTGCTAATTATCATAGGAGTCCCATAGGCAGTGCTCAGGAGGTCAAACACAGCAAGGGTATATTCTTAGGTGGCTGCAGACACAGGTCAGGCAAATCCTAACCCAGTTCCTGTACCCATTGTCATAAAGGCATACTGACAACCATGATCTGTTAGCAAGGGTCTGATACAGTCCACTTGCCATTTCTGAAAGGGCTGTCTAACCCTCAGAATGACACACAGTTTTCGCAGGGGGCAGCACCTGTGGGGGTGCTGTTCTGCGCAAGCCTGGCAGTCTTGCATGGCTTGTTGACACTGTGGCCGGGTCAGGGATATCCCCCATCAATGAGCTACCTGTTCCATAGTTCAGGCTCTAACATGTCCCAATTTGTGATACAGCCAGGGATTTGGCTCTCCTGGGTGGCGCAGGTCCCTTTTTTCTAAATAGGCCCCTCCATTTTGTTAAGGTAGGGGTTTGGGCCACCCCTGTCTGAGGCATTCGCAACCAAGACCATAACCAGCCCTCTATCAGATAAGTTGATTGGATGGTTATAAGATTAGAACCTGTTATAGCCTCACAAGCCAAAGGCAGCATAAATAGTGGCTAGCTGTTTCTCTATAAGGGAATAGTGGGCTTCCGCCCCTTTCCATAATTGAAACCAAAAACCAATGGGCACCTTATGAATCCAACGTTCCTTCCATAAGCTCCATCCAAATCCATTGTCATCCACTAACACTGATAAAAGGAACAGTAGGGTGGCAACAACCATCCGTAGGGTTTAGGCTTAAGCCATCGCTTGCTTGGTGGCTTGAAATGACTGTTCCATAGCTGGGGTCCAATCCCAAGTAGTCCCTCACCATATCAGGTGATGTAAGGAGTGAGCTAAAGTGAGTAAATGAGGAAAAAACACTCTCCAATAGCCTAACAAACCCAGGTAAGTCTGTAATTGCTTCACCATTGTCAGTCGAGGATAGGCCTGTCTGTATCTTATCTATGACTCTATCTGGCATAACCTTAGTCTTACCCAACTAGACAACTCCCAAGAATTGACAGACAACCCAGGCCCTTGGACCTTGTCTTCATTGATGTCCTACCCCCAGGTTTCTAGGGCTTCTCTTAGACTAGTGGCTGCAGTCTTGAACCCTGTAAAGAGAATCAGAAGTTAGCATTGTATCATCACTATAATGAAACAGATGCAGCCCTTCTGGCTTCCACCAGGTGGCCCAGTCTTTAGCCACCAATCTATGGCACAGGGTGGGACTGTGCAGATATCGAAAGTCCATTGTTGTTCTTCCCATGTGAAAGCAAACTGTTCCTGACTCTTTGGTATTATATCTATGGAGTAAAAGATGTTTGCCAAATCTAGAACATAGTGATATTGTCCCAGTTCATGTGTGAGTTTGTCCATAACATCCATAACATTGGGCACAGCTGCATGCAATGGGGGCGTCACTTTGTTCAGCTCCCGATAGTCCAGTCATTCACCAGGAGCAGTCAGGCTTTCTCACGGGCCATACGGGAGAACTGTAAGGGCTATGCGTTGGGTGGATTATCTGGGCTTCTTCAAGCTTGAGAATAGTACGGCCAATCTCTTCATGCCCTCCAGGTAACTGATACTGCTTTGTATGCACAACATGGGAGCCTGGGGCAATACCAAGGGGACATGATGGGAGTGCCCCTGAACATTAGTCTTTATCACTCGTATACACAAGCAGAATTCTCCCATTGTCACTGAGATTGCCAATGCTTGCAGCAACCCACCCCTAAAATATATTCTGCAATAAGAGAGATATAGACTTTATAGTCTTGTGGGGGCAATCGTTTGATGCTCAGGATCACAACCACTTGTTTGACCTGTATCATCCAGTCTTCATATCCCTCGATGGTGGCCATAGGACTGCTAAAGCAATCAGGATTTCTATACAGTAAGATGCTATCGGCTCCAGTGTCCACAAGGGCTAGTACTTGCTGAACATTATGGGAAGACTAATAAATAGTAAGTTCAACATGTGGCCTCTGGTCCCCTGTATCCCCCATTAGCTGGGTACCTCAGCCAGACTCCTAGTCTGGGTAAAAATCAGTTAGTTTCAATTCTAAAATCAGGAGTTTGGTAGCTGGCAGAGGAGTAAACTGTTGCTCTTGTTTCAGCTGCTTCCAGAAGTACTTCTGAAGCCTGCTGCTCTATTTTCTCTGCAGCTACCCCCACAGCTAATAGATCAAACCACATCTGCTTTCAGCTTACTTTTACCACAGGCTGGATGTTACCCTTTGGGGCCACTCTACTCTTGAGTGTCCTTTGGATAGGGGCCCCTTGGGTATCTGTAGTGGCTTCATTTGGCCATGTTTTTCCTTTGGTTTCATTTCTATAGCTCCCAATCAAGCCAAGGTAGCTGTTACTTTTTGCAATCACCAATCTGTTTCATCAATTCCTGTAATTCAGCAGGTGAGTGTGTAGTCATTGTCATATGCTGTTTGGCCTGTGGGGGCCCCCTGTGGTTGACCCCCCTGGCCTCATCAGATGCTTCAATTTGATTTTCTGTTGTATTAAGGAACAAGGCTGTATCCAATTATCTGCCCTGGAGGCTGTCCTGGAGGACTATACGGATTCCTCCAATCCCTGCACCATATGTTCAGCAGCCACCAGGTGCTCCTCCAGCATTTCTCCCTGATGCTGCAGCTGATGTACCTGTTGAGCTTGCTCCTGTATCTCCCAGCTGGCATGTTGCAGCACTACCAGAAACATCTAAACTACATGGCTGGCTGCCTCCCGGTGTGCCAGCAAAATGTTCGGTTACATTGATTCCAGGGCCTTCCGGACTTTCTTGGGTGTGGGCTTTATTTCATCCCAGTCCTTTGGAGCAGTCCATGTGGCTAAATATGCGGCCATTGGGTACCATAGCAAGGCGGGAGGCCACATCTCTTCCACCTGGGGACCCTAAGGGGTGCTGGGGGCAGTACTCACCTCATCCTGCCAACTACACCAAATGTTAGAGCCAAGCTGCTTCAGCAGCGAAGGTTTCAGTGGTGGTACGACCAATTGGAAAACAGCTCACAGAGCCGACATGGGAAGATCACAAGCAAGCAAGCCAGCAAGTTACTTTATTCCATACCTAGGATACATATTCAAACAAAAGTGGCATTTTGCCACATCTGCCCAGTAGCATTCGTTTTGTTTATAAGCCACTACAGGAGCAGTAAATGTCAGTTCCAGGAGTTATTCAGCCTCGGGCATTGACCTTTTATGTAAGGAGAAGTATGGGTGGCGGCCCTGGCCTTAACCCTTTAGGGACCAACAGTGCCTCATCAAGTGAGCCTTGAGAAATTACTGGGATAAGGATCAGGAAGTCAAAGGCAAGGGAATGGATTTCAAGCAGTAGGAGATCATGTACACAGCATGGAGGTTTGAAATTGCACAATCTACTCACAGAATTGAATGTGAAGTGATTTGGAACACATGGACCTATAGACACTCTGCACTACCTCAGTAGTAGTTTTAGGTCTCCTTTAGCCTTGTTTACATTGTTAATTCAGGGGTTCCCCCTATGCTACTCTTAACTGTCTAAATATCTGCTTTCAAATAAGGAGGCTGTGCGTCAAGTGAGGAGCACAGCTGGAGACTGCCATCAAGGCAACACCTGCTCCTTGCCCATATGACTGCATTCTTGCCTGCTTTCGTAAACTCCTGGGCCCAGAAAGGATCATCAGCCATCTTTCAATTCCTCATTCAAAGGCAAGACCTTCACTGGGCCCATTTTAGACAAAATATTTGGAAGTAGAGCCTGCTGCTGCCAAAGCTGGGAGAGTAGAGTTACTGGGGGTGATGGGTCACAGAGAATATCTGAAATCAATATCACAGGAAGTTGAGATTTGCCTCTCAAAAAAACAGGGATAATCAAGATAGTTATCAAAATACAAAAATACTATTGCCATTCATTTATTGTACCTGCTATTGTGTTAGGTCCTCTCAAAGCCCTGAAAAGCATTTATTTCCAGAGTGGTATAATTGAGGTTCAGGGAAGTAAAGTTACTCTTGCAAAAGTTAATCAGTAGAAGAATGAGAACTGAGGTAACAGCTATCTATCTGACTCCAAAATTCAGTCTCTTCCTATTACAGCCATCTTATTACAAAAAAAAAGAAGTATAATGCAATGACATGAATTTTCACAAACCACATAATTTCATTATACATGACAGACTTTCCATGCACTTTTAACATTTCAATTCCATTCAACCAATACTTTTAAGCATCTACTAAGTGTTGAGGGAATCAAAACAGAATGAAACACTACCTGCTCTCAAGGAACTAAATTAAAATCTAATGGAAAGGATAAGGCAAAGACACAAACAGCACTAATACAGGTCAAAATACTACTCTGATACAAAGGTAAGCACTACTACAGATGTATAAATAGAGGTTTCTAGATGTTCAAATGAAGATGTTCCACAAATTAGAATGTAATTGAAAATGTTGACAGAACACTTACTATGTTCTAGCTCCTGTTTTAAGTACTGTTGATCCTTGAACAACACGATTTGAATTAAGCAGGTCCACTTATTGGTGGTTTTCTTCAGTGCAGTCCGCTGAAAGTAGCCTCAGGTTTCACATCTGCAAATTCATCAAACTGCCTATCGAAACAGCATTTTCGCATCCCCAACTGCAGTTTCCCAGCTGCAGATTCCCAACCACAGATTGAAATACTGTTTTATATCCAGCTGATCTTGAATGCAAGGGCTGACTGTAGTTAAGTTTGGGGCACTGAAAAGTTATACAGGGGTTTTCAGCTGTCCAAGGAGTTGCACCCCTAATCCCTGTACTGTTAAAGGGTTAACTGTACATTATAATTTTTAGCTCATTTAATTCTACCATGTCTGAATTATTATTCTTATGATCTTCATTTTAAAGATAAGGAAAATAAGGTCAGGAGGACTAAAATAACTTGTCCAAGAAACCCATCCAGTAAACTAAGCCGGGATATAATAAACATACAAGAGTTTGCTCTCAGGGAGTGTGTGTTTAACCGCCCTGCCAATCTGCCTAACTTGGGAAACTCTCCTCTAAATTGGGATTCCTTTTTAAAGCTTGTCCCCAAGAAGGGATAGATTTCTGTATTTCTGACAGGTGGCAGCTATGGAATTCCCTTGTTATCATTTCATTTCTGTATCATACTGGTGCTTTACAAAAGGGGTTGCAGCTGTTTTCTTGGTTCATAGCAGAAAAACTCAGGCATTGGGAAATCAAATGGTTCACTAAAAATCATCCAATTAGTTAATGCCAGGCAAAGAAATCAACCTAAACATCCCAACTTCATGCACAGTGTCCTTTGCATCTGATGGCTCTGTATGTCTCCAGCCAGACCTACTCAGTCAATGAAATTCATTAAATTCTCTTTGCCCTGAGAGGATTCATATATCCCTTATTTCAAGACAAAACGAGGAAATTGTAGGCTAGAAATTTCCCTCTTATCTAATCCATAATGTAAGTGGGAGGAAAATAGTGCCTTGCATTTTTAAAACTTAATTCTTTCACTTCTATAAAGACTGTTGTTCTATACTTCTTAGCTTTTCCTCACCAGATTAAATTACTATGATTCTTTAATGCTTTCCTCTCCAACTGTTGTTCAAGACAATTTAATTCTTTTCATTGCTTTGTTCTGAAGTCTTTCAAAGGTCCCCACATCTTGTTGATATTGTAGGCCCCTAAACAAAAGTGTGATAAATGCCTGACTAACATTGATTCTAAAAGGATTAATGAACTTTTTAATCAAACTGTTTTCTTGTTGACAAAAACCAGTAACTTGTTTTAATATATGAAAATACATGAAAACTTTATATATTGTTGATTCATATTTAGTTTCTCATCAGTTATGAGTCTTTTAATTCCATTTTCAAACACGACCAATGTACACTAATGAATATGGATTTAATTTTTCTTTTTTGTGGTCTCTTGTTCTTTGCCTCTTTTTTTAACTGGTTATATGTTTGGTTCTGCTTTTTGATACTACTGTCCAAGTAACCACTGACTTATGCTATCAGTGAATTTAATGCATGTGCACTGTATATACCTGGCCATCATTCAAATGACTGATGAAAATATTAAATGTGTCTGCCCATTAACCTTGTTGACATAACTAAGTCTAACACATTGTGCATGTCTACAGATATATAAGGTATGGCCAAATGTACAAATAGTGTTGAGAATATATAAAACAGTGTTGTTAAGGAAGTAAATGTTTGTCATCAAGACTGAATAGAAAATCTCTTTAGTCATAAATGTCTGAAATGAATATGTCTGAAAAGTACTGCAAAACTTCCCATTAAATATGATAGATAAACTCAGGCTTATTCATAAAACTTCCCTAAAGTGATAGTAAAATAATAAAAAAATTTTTAAAAATTCACAAGGACCAACAGAATGCAAGAGGAGTCTCTAGCAAAAGCAAGAAAGGGACAGACAAGTAAGTGACAGCTGCCTTAATAGACTCAAGAAAATAGATCCTAGAAGGAAAACATGGCCTGTGAAATACTTGAACTTTATGCATGCAGATACCTCTGAATGATAAGATAGAACTAAAAACAAAAATAGTTGCTGAAGATATAACAAGCAATTAAACCACTAGGTCTACCTTATAACTCTCTTCCACACAAGCCTGAAAGTTTCTTCTCTGGAAAATTTTATCAGGCCAGAACACACCAGTCATAGGCACCCTAGATGTTCCTAGTGAGGATTCTGATCTCCAGACAACAGTTCTAGAGAATCTCTCCTAAAGAGCCTGCAAGACTTGGAAAAAAAGAAGAAAGAAAGAAGAAAGAAAGAAAGCCAAACCAATACTGACCTAGGTAGTTCTGCATTAAGATGACGCAGTTAGATCACCTTGCATCATACAGTCCAGATCTACAAGCCCTACCTACGTGCACAAAACTTTAATCAGCGTTTGAACACCTCACACAGAGCCAACAGAATTGGCCTACAGCCAAAATGCACAGGCATTTGAAGACAGTCTCTAATGTGAAAGACAGAAGCCTAAACAGAAGTATGTGTAAATGACTTGAAGGAAGTGCAGACTGTGTAAACTAACACAACTCTATCATTAATGTCCTCAGACAGCTAAGAAAGCAGTTGGCATTCAAGAAATAAGAACATGATGATTCTTTTAATTCATAAAGAGGGAATCCTTGGGAATTAAAAATATGATAGCAGAATTGAAAAATTCAAAAGAGGAGTTGGAAGGTAAAGTAGAGGAAAGTTTCCAAGAAGTAAATCAAAAAGACAAAGAATAGAAAATAGAGGGAAAAAAGATTAAAATGAAAGGTCAAATAGAAAAGATTCAGTGGTCAATAAAAAGAGGCCAAAAGAGAGAGAATAAAAACAACAGGAGAAAATTGTTAATAAAATAATTAAAGAAAATTCCCCATAAAAGTTTTTGGATTGAAATGGCTTAGTAAATTCCCAGGACAATGGATGAAAATAAACCTAGATTATGACATATTTTTATAATGTATCAAAACTTACCTTTAACAAATCAAAACTTTCCGAAGTACTCAGATAACTCTTTTTAAACTAATACATATTAAATTCTTAACTATATTAAATAATTTCTATTCCAATGCTACTTTTAAAAATATTAATTCTCTTCTTATACTTTGAAGTTTAAAATTACTAAGTTAATATATCAGATTCTCTTAAAGACAGCAAACACTTTAAATGACAAGCAGATTATCTTAACACAAAAGCACTAATGTTATAGGTTTGATTTATTCCATCATCTGTATTTTTCATTCAAAATTGTACTAGGGTTAATAACAACCAATTTAGGGGGAGAATATTGTTGTCTCATACAGGCTGTTATTGGGTTGAAATTATAGATCCTGATACCCAGTGGAACAGTAATTATTCTAGGATGATTCTCCCCAAGACTATCCATGTTGCTCCTAATTTCATCCACAGTTGATTGGATTAAAACCTCACTCTTCCCTAACTGGATTCTGAAATTTATCAAGCTTTGTTTAATGTTGATGATATCTTAATAAATTCTACATTCATCTAGATATTATTGTCATTCTATCAGCCACTTTTTCTAGTCATTCTTATGAAAGAAACCATAGTATTAATTCATTTTAGTTTATGAAGAGGATTCAAGTCCTGGCTCTGTCCATTTCTAGCTCTGTGACATGAACAAGTTACTCAATCTCTCTAAATCTCAGTTCGCTCTTCAACAAAATGGAAAGAAGACAACATAACTAAACTCACGTCACAGGGTTTCATTAGCATAAAAAAGGAGCTATTGTAATAAGGTAGGAACTTCTATGCCCCCAGAAAAACAGAAAGAATTAAAACAAAACTAAGTCTGTCTCACAAATTATTTAAGAGTAGGACACATGGAAAACAGTCATTGTATTATGATCAATATAGGAGATACACAGTAAAATAATGAGAATTATTTTTAAAATGCAGCCATATGTATACACTCAAATTATTGTTATATTTTTCTAAGTACCTTTGTAATATTACCATTTTTCATAATACTTTGGTTCACTTACTTCAGTTTGTGATACCTTCCTTTTTTTGTAGTAAAAAATTTATTTTATTTTTTTAAATTCATTTTCATTGTTAGACTTATTGGGGTGACATCTGTTAGCAAGGATTACATAGGTTTCAGGCATACAATTCTACAGTGCATTGTCAACTTGATGTATAGTAAGTTCACCACCTAATGTGACTTCTCTTTCCATCACCTTATATTTAGCTTCCCCCCCTCCTCTCCCACCCCCTCCCCTTTCTCCCATCCCTGACCCACTCGTCCCCAAATAAATATTAAACTATTGATTGTGTCCATGGGTTATTTGTTTGTTTGTTCATTCTTTTTTCTTTGCTTTCAGTTTTATATTCCACATATGAGTGAAGTCATACAGTTCTTTGTTTTTTCTGTCTGGCTTATTTCACTAAGCATGATGATCTCCAGGTCCATCCATTTTGTTGCAAATGGCAATATTTCATCTTTTCTTATAGCTGAGTGATATTCCATTGTGTGTATGTACCACAACTTCTTTATCCAGTTATCTGTCACAGGGCACTTTGGTTGTTTCCATTTTTTGGCCACTGTGAACAGCGCTGCGATGAACATTGGGGTACATAAGTCTTTGCGGAATAAGGTTTTCAGGTTTTTTGGGTCGATCCCCAGAAGGGGGATTGCTGGGTCATATGGTAGCTCCATTCCCAATTTTCTGAGGAACCTCCACACTGCCTTCCACAGTGGTTGTACCAGTTTGCACTCCCACCAGCAGTGTACCAGAGTTCCTTTTTCTCCACATCCTCTCCAGCACTTGTTATTCCTTGTCTTGTTGATAACAGCCATTCTCACAGGTATGAGGTGGTATCTCATTGTGGTTTTGATTTGCATTTCCCTGATAGCTAATGAGGATGAGCATTTTTTCATATGTCTGCTGGCCATTTGTATTTCTTCGTGGGAGAGTGTCTGTTTAGTTCTTCTGCCCACATTTTAATTGGGTTGGTTGTTTTTTTGTTGTTAAGTCTTATTAGTTCTTTATATATTTTAGACATTAGACCCTTATCTGATGCGTTATTTGCAAATATTTTCTCCCATTCAATTGGCTGTCTCTTTGCCTTGTTGATGGTTTCTTTTGCTGTGCAGAAGCTTTTTAGTTTGATATAGTCCCATTCATTTATTTTTGCTTTTATTTCCCTTGCCTTTGAGGACAGGTTCATGAAGTCTTCCTTGAGTCCTAGGTCTATAAGTTTAGTACCAATGTCTTCTTCTATACAGTTTATTGTTGCAGGTCTGATATGAAGGTCTTTAATCCATTTTGAGTTAATTTTTGTATATGGAGAGAGTTCACAGCTCAGGTTCATTCTTTTGCATATGTTTTTCCAGTTTTCC
>PVJL010007357.1:0-29887 GCA_004026885.1 Lyroderma lyra | reverse complement strand
CGTTTATGTCTGGGTTTTCAGTTCTGTTCCATTGGTCTATATTTCTGTTTCTTTGCCAATACCAAGCTGTTTTGACTATTGATGCTTTGTAATATAAATAGAAGTCAGGAAGTGTAATGCCACCAGCCTTATTCTTTTTATGTAGTGTTGCTTTGGCAATTCGAGGTCTTTTATGGTTCCATATAAATCTAATAATTCTTTTATCTATTTCACGAAAGTATAATTGTGGGATTTTTTTTTTTTTTTTTTTTTGCTTTTTGGTATGTGGGTAGCACCCTGACTGGGAATCGACCCCAGGCCACAGCGCTGACAGCGCCAGCACCGAAGCCTTAAGCCACTACACCATTACGGAACTCCCTGATTGTGGGATTTTAATGGGTATTGCATTAAATCTGTAGATTGCTTTGGGCAGAATGGCCATTTTAACAATGTTAAGTCTTCCTATCCATGAACAGGGGATATTTTTCCACCTCTTAAAGTCTGTTCTAATTCCTTTCAAAAGTGTCTTATAGTTTTCTGTGTATAAGTCTGTCATATTCTTTGTTAAGTTAATTCCCAGGTATTTCATTCTTTTTGTTGTGAAAGCAAAAGGAATTGACTCCCTCATTTCTTTTTCTGAGGATTCATTGTTTGTATAAAGGAATGCTGTTGATTTTTGTACATTGATTTTGTATCCTGCGACTTTACTATATTCGTTAATTGTTTCTAATAGTTTCCTGGTGGAATCTTTGGAATTTTTTATATAAAGGATCATGTCATCCACAAATAGTGACAATTTGACCTCTTCTTTCCCAATTTGGATACCTTTTATTCTTTTCTCTTGCCTGATTGCTGTGGCTAGATACCTTCTTGGTAATACCTACAGTGCTGAGAATTCTTGTCCCTTGAAGATGAATTTGGTTTAAAATAGTCATAAGTCATCATTTGAATATAAAGTTATTCAGAGGGTTCCCTGGTGGTGCAGTGGCTAGGCTTCGGCGCTCTCAACTCCACAGGCTGGGTTTGATTCCCAGCCAGGGAACATTCCCCCCAAGAAACTTATTCATTACTAACTGTCCATTAACTGTAGACCAGTTTATATATGGGAGTACTCTACAGCTGGGAAAAAAGAATATGGAAAACACATAAAAGAAGATCTCTAAGATTTTCCTTAATAAAATAAAGTAAGTTGAGAAAATTGTTCATGAGTATATTACTGTTTATGTTGAAAAATACAAGAGAAGCAAACACACATATGTATTTGTATTTGCTTCAATATGTCTAAAAGGATATCCACAAAAGGGAAATGATAGCTTCTGGGTGTAAAAAGAATATGAATGTATTTAGTATTAATAATGGAATTAAGGTTTGCTACAAATCAAGTAGTCTGAAAAATTAAGCTGAGAAATATTCATGAGTGAGACTGAAAATAAAATGAGAGTGGTTTTCTTATGAAACTCACAAATTAATTCTTCAAGAGCAATTAAAATTTTCTGTTTTAGAAAAGATTTGACATCTTTAATGGACTAATAGGCAACAGATATTTTGAAGTATGCATTCTAATATATTTGTTTTTTTTAAAAAAAGTAGAAAATTCTCGTTACCTTTGAGTCACCTTATATGCATTAACATATAAAAATAAATCTAATAGAAGAAAACATTTCACTTTCTTATATTTTTGCAAATTATTGTTACAAATGCATAGACACATAAATTCTCCAAGTAAACAATTTCTTAATAATATCAGAATCTGCTTTTAAAATTCAGTGCCATTAATTTTGAATAATGAATCAAACTTCCAATAAATAAACAAGAATTCTCTCAAATTATATTTATTTTCTGCTACACTCAGCATACGAAATACCATTGCCATTGCCAACTTAGCCTTTTGTTTGTGTGTATCTGTGTGTGCATTTCAAAAATCTGTGTAATGACAGACCTTTTTGTTTCTTTCCGCCTGGTTGTCTGTCTGTCTGATGCAGAATCTAACATTTGTAGGTATGCATCTTGTGCATATGTACATTCCCAAGCACACACACCTACCTTTAAAACATTAGGACTTGTTATCGGTTGCAAGACAGTGTGTTATTAGACCTATTTTAATAGCAGACTTCGTTATTATCTTTTAAAAAATACACACACCATTAGTAAGGACAAAACCACAAGAATGGTAAATCACTCTTACTTTCAAGGACTGAACATCCTTTCAAACAGTTAACTGCAAAATGCATAAAACTGTGAAACACATAAAAATGGTATGTAACAAATAGTAAAACGTAATAGAAGTTTAACTGTTAAAAGAATAAAACCTGCTAAAGGAATAACAGCAGTAGCCAAGCCGGCTGTGATTTCATGCTTTTCCATTGTAAAATGTAGGAATCCATTCACATATAATAATTCCAGAGGGAAAGCACCACGGTTTTAAGGTATTTGTAGGGTAACTTGTCAGCTTCACTACAATCCTCCCCATTTTAAAGACAGACAAAACCTGCTGATGCTGCACATTCCTGAGAAAGTAAAGACTAAACCTCCCTAGAATTAGAAATGCTTAGTTAGCTATCAGCATTCCAGAGTAACCTGCTGCATACAAAATATACCCATATAAGAGAGTACAAAATACACATTTGTTACCTGAAAGCGCACATTGTAACGACCACCCAGCTCACCTGTATGATAACTGGTGAGCTCCACCCCGTGCTCCTCAAATTTTCCATGTCGCACACACTCCCCCAACAAAAAAGACTTAGAATCTTTCACAAAAGTTTGTTCCTTTCTTTTTTAATATAACAAAATGGAATTCTTAACATACATTTCATAGAATAACTGACTTTCTAAAACTTTTTTAACTTCCTCCCTAATTCATTGTGATAGGTTGATTGTACTATTGACCTTAATTCTTTATTTTCTCTATGATGTGAGTTTTGAATTCCTCTCATTATAACAAAGTAAAGGGTCCGGCACAAATAACACCCCTTTCTTATGAGCTGGTAATCTATACCAAAATCATAAGCATGTAATTTTGTAACATAAAAATATCATAATTACATTAACATAACTACTTTAAGAAGGGTGTTACTTCTGCTGGACCCTGTATATTTCCATACCCAACATGTCTTGTTGAGGCTAAAAGAATGAAGAAGAAGTTACAGTGCCCAGTTCCAAGCCCAGGTCTCAAGTGACCTTGCATCTTTCCAATTACTCTTCTGCATCTCTTCCAGCATCATGAGAAGAACATCCTGGGGCTACCTGTTAGTCATAGAAAGAGGACAATGGAAGGTACATGGAGGAGAGCCACTTCTAGCCAACCGTAGACATGAATGTGAACGCAGCCAAGAATGGCAAAGCTGTTCATTTGGGCTCAGCCTAAATAAGTTGACTTTCAGAGTCAAAAAAATTAATAAATTAATTACTGTTTAAAGCCACTGAGTTTTGTCACACAGCAACACCTAACACATTTTTTTTCACACATTTTTTTAATCAATTCTCTTTCTATTGGAATGCTCCTCCTGAGCATTTTTTAGGCTCATGAGCCACAAAAGTATATGAACAATATAAGAAATATTACCTTAGACTAGGAGTTCCAGTTTCATTTTAGGTTTTAAAATCTTTTCTACTCTCAAAAGAACTTTTTTAAAGGCACATGACAAGGAGTAACCTGATTTCTCCTTCCTTGACTGTATCTTTAATCAAGTAAATTAATCTCAGTAACATCATATTATTCAAGAAAAAACTGACCACATAATACAAGATATCTGAATTACAAAATGTTTACATATTCTTATCTTATGAAGCTACATCCTCAATCTTTCTAAAAATCTTCTATAGATCAATTTATAGGTAGATGGACTATCTTGGGAGAAGCCAAATGAATGTATTTCACAACAGACTTAAAATGGGAATGCTGGGAGTTCCCTGATGGTGTAGTGGCTTAAGGCTTTGATGCTGGCGCTGTCAGCGCTGCGGCCTGGGTTTGATTCCCAGCCAGGGAACTACCCGCATACCAAAAAAAAAAAAAAAAAAAAAAAAGGGAATGCACCTAGAAGGACTGACTAATCAATGGGAATAGCCAAAAATAGAAAGACAAATCAAGAAGGACTAGAGGTGGATAACATCTATAAAGGCAGCATTCTGAAGACTTCCATAGACATAATCTCCAGCAAAAGAAATATAACTGGCCCCACAAAAGAGACCACTTTAAAAATACCATTCAAACTAGGTAGAAATTGTCTTAAGAGTATATGGCAGTTGAAGATATATTTGTTGAAGAAAATCTAGTAAACCTGAGTAACAAGAATGAGTCTGTGGCATTTGAACCACAATCTGTTCTATGTCTGTCTCCCAGCTCGTTGTAATGGAAAGCCCACTCTGGGTGACAGCGGCCAAGAACACAGGGCTCTCTTCCCTATTAAGTTTCCAACCAAAGACTACAGTATCTCTTCAGGGGGGGCAGGTCACTGGCATTTGCCATCCTCACCTCTACAACTTCATGTTGCAGAAGCCCTATATATAGCAAAAACAACTGAGGGGTTTGAGCCTCTCTTCCTCTACCCAACACACATTCTTAGGGCAGAATTTCTATCTCAGGTGTAACACACCAAGAATATTGCTCCAGTTCATTCATAGATCAAAGTGTTCATGCCAGGAGAGACAGCCTGAGAAGACCTAGAGGCATGGTCCATGCCCAGCATGCTGCTTGTAAATCAGGAGTGTGACTCTTAGAAAAGCAGGTCACTATCTCCTCCCCCAGGTCTGAGGCAGCGGTACACTGGTGTTTCCCAAGAGAGGCAGAGATATTTGTGGATATAAGAATGAAGAGTTCCAAAGTCCTCCTTAAGGGAACTGCCTTTACTAGAAATAAAGAGTGGGAAGTCCAGGTCTAAGGTTAACATCAAAAGCAATGGGGGCTCTGGTGATAAGCAATTAAGAGTAGGCCAGTAGCTCCACAGAACAAAAAGCTAAATCATGTTATCAGCTAGAAGTTTACCAGAGAGAACCAGGGAAAGATATGTCTAGGAGTAGCCTTCCTTGGGATTAATATAAACCTTAAAGACCAACCTCAAAATTTTCTCTTCAAAGGGGCCCAAATTTAACTGGATCAGAGTACAGAGCATTAAGGCTTACTATGAAGCTACAGTAATTCAACAGTGTTGTGCCAGAACAAGGTTAGACATAAAGATCAATGGAATAGATTGTGAGTCCAGAAAAAAGAACTCATTTACAGTCAACTAATTTTCAACAGAGTACCAAGAAAATTCAATGAGAAAAAATAATCTTCAACAAATGTTACTGGGACAATTAGATATCCACATGCAAAAGAAGTTGGAACCCTTCCTAACACATTATACAAAATTAACTAAAAATGTATCTTACATATAAATATAAAAGCTAAAACTATAAAACTTTTAGAAGAAAATACGAGAGTAAATATTTGAGTCTGCATTGTTGCAGATAATGGTTTGGCTTCCTGAGCTGACGGTTACAGTTTATAGATCAGAGTTCAATTTTTATATATGGTCTGGCCACTGTCTATTGGTATATTCAGTCTCTCAGAATCAAACACTAGCTATAAAATCACCAGCAATTTACTCAACTTTTTCTTAGCCTCAATGAATTCATGTATAAAATTTGATTAATATAGCCTCTACTCCATGCGATAATTTTTAGCCCATACAAATACTTTCTGAACTGAAAAATAAACAGATGCAGTAGTGATGATATATTATCTATTTGTGAGAAATATAACACTGAGAATATATTAAAATAAAAGATAAAAGCACTCAGTATAGTCCCTAACACAAAGTAGGCAGATAATAGTTATATTTTTTCTCTTGTTTTCATTGTAGGATTATGCTTTTTACTTTGTTTTGGTAGTGTATATACAAAGTGATAATATACAATTGTACATGGTAAGAAGCACTGCAATGCTATATGATGGCAAAGAGACACTTTCCCCCCACCAGTGCATACAGATTTACTAAAGAAAACCAGATAATATTCCTGCTAGCTTTCTGAGAGTAAACAGTTCTGAATCATTTTCTCCATTCATTGAATGACATACTTCTGGCTTCCATTCCTTTTATGAACGAGTCTATTGGACTTAAGGCTGCCGATGTTTCACACAAGTGTTAAGTATGCAAATAGTTCAGTATCTTTTTTAAGTCTTACTAGTTTTGTACTGTCTATCAAAGAATACACAGAAACAACTGGATCAGCAGGATATTTTCTCCATTACAAATTCCATTTCAGACAGCTTAGTCCTCCTCTCTCTTTTCAAAAATAATATTTATGGAACATTAGTATAGATAGTGTAAATAGTTACTTAGTTTTTGTCTTCTCCAAATTAGCATATGCTCCCCACACCCATAAGATGGCGACAGTTAAAATGTGAAGAAACACAACAAAAGCAGAGACTGGAGGGAAGTCTCGAAGCCACCCTGGAAAGGTGTGTGGTGTACATTCCAAGCCTGGGGTGTCCTACAAGGGACCAGACCTCTTTCATCTTCAGTATAGGGTTCAATTTTCTCAAGAAAACGTTTTACTTTTGCATTCTAGATGCTTCCCTATAATCTGTCCAGGAGCTATAAATTCACAGCTATATAAAATTAATCCTGGAATATTCAAGTAAACAGGAGTTATATCCCATACATGGGTGTTGGGGTACCTTCCTAATATACGAGAAAAATCAGTATACTGACTAAAACACTAAGATTCTAAGTTACATGTGGCAAGCATTCCAGTAAAAGTCACGGAAGTATAATAAAGCAAGAATTCTATAAAAGTTTATTATTTTTAATACTTTCTATTAGTAGTCTGAATTTTTGGGAGACTTGGCCAGCTTTTTCAGAATACACTTGCGGCACATGAAACTTTTCTTGTTTTTTCATTTATTTATTTATTTTTATTTAGTAACCATTTGCAAATGTTAATAAATAACAGATAAAATATGAAGCACTTAAATTTAGTCTGAAGTTTTAAAGTGGACTGATTACCAATGCACAAAGCATTGTGGTCCTTTTTTAGTACAGACACCCTTAATCTACTTTTAATTAAGGGATTTAACAGACAAACAGGTCTATTTCTCATGGATTGCTGACATATTACTAGCACTTCTGGAATATATTTTTCTGGGACAGCTCAGATAAGATTTTTAAGGCCTATAAAGTATTATCATCATCTAAGCCAAAATATCTTTAAGCTCAAAATGCCTGCCTGTGCAGTAGAGTATAGATTAAAAACATTAAAGCTGGAAGTGATTCTAAAACTAGCCTGGCCCTGAACAAAAGTCTGACATGAAACAAGTTACATTTTCCCAAAGTTGTCTTACTTTCCCATTATGTACATACTGATTTAATACTTTTCTGGTCTTATGACAGCTTCATCTATTCATAGAACTTTATGTGAGGGAATATACCCTTTTAATTGTATGTGCATCATAAGGCATATGCCATGGTAATAATTCACTCTGTAAGCATATCTATACAATATCAACTATCAGCTCAGTTTAATTAGTTGAATATTGATAGCTCATATAAACAAATGGCTCATTAATAAATTCTTATTGGTTGAAGTCATTCATAGCCCAATTAAGACAAACAACAATCTATAAACAGATTCTCAAGAATGCAATGATTGCTAACATTTACTGAAGTTTTACTATGTGCCAAACACTCTGTTTATGTTTTTTATATATTATCTGATTTAATCCTCACAATAACTCTATGATATTGGTGTCATTACTATCCTCATTTTATAAATGACATAACTAAGTCACAGAGAGGTTAAATATCACATAGCTAATAAGTGTCAGATAGTCTTTGAATCTAAGCATCGAATCATAGCACCTTTTATTATTTACCATTTAATATTCTCTTTTTATGGGAGTTGTGATAGCCACTCTTATTGTATTGTTTTTCTTAATTTCTAATTTGCTCAGCATATGTAAGTTTTGACTTGTTCTAACTAAATATCTAACAATGTACAATTTATATCATCCCAAAATGAAATATTCCAAAATACAATCTCCCTCTGAAAAATATCATGCATATTGGCATTGCACTTTATGCAAAATCCACACTTGTGTGAACAAAGCAGGAATCTGCTAATGTGCAGAGTGAATGTTTTGAATTTCTGAGTTCAGCCAGAGGGGCATGTTGACTGTGGCCAAGTACTAGGTGTGAGGTCCAGCCAAGTGTTGGTCATTTGAGTCTCAATACAGTTGCTTAGTTCATCATAGAGTACAGCCACCTGACTTCATATCTTTGAAACTTAAGTACAGTAGCTGTAAGCAAACTTGTATCAATCCTCTTTATAAAATCAAGAAAATTAAAATAAAAATAGATTTCATAAGATAATTACTTTTTTACCAAATAAACTCAACTAAGGAGAGTGATTTTTTTCCCCATGAAAATCAAGTTATTTGTAGCATAATGGTTGAGAGCCCAGAGTGCCTGTATTCAAGCTCCAGCAACTCTATTGGACCTTGGGCAAGTATGTATCTTAAAATCTCTGGGCTTCAGTTTTCTCATCTAAAAATTGAAAGTTATAAATTGGGGATTAGAGTTATTATAGGAATTTAATTAATAAATATAGATTTCATCTAACAATATATTATCTTATCCTGTTTCCTAAAATGTGTGTATTCACGGTACAAAGTGTTTTGGTGCCTTGATTCCTATTTCTCATTCTCTTTATGCATTTTTCTTAGTGGGTAGAAGTGATGGCTGCCCCAATAAAGAGAAAAGAAAGAATGACCAAAATGCATCATTTATTAAATGAAAGCTACCATAAATTATTGACAGCAATTTTTGTCTGTGGTTTATGGAAACAGAAGGGGATTATGGAGTATCATAGTCAAGCACGGTAAACAAAATGTGCTTAAAAGTACAGACGATGGAAGGGGTGGAAAATACTTTAGGTAGAAATTTTTGTTGATGATAATACCATTGCAGTTCTTCAGCTCCTTTTCCTGAGAAAAGCAACATATAAATACTCTGACATATTATGTTCCCATCTCAACTAACACATTTAGAGCAAAGATGTTCATATGCTAGTGTGTTTGCTGATCCACTTTTTTCACCACCCAAAATATTAACTATATTTTATGATAACAAGCAGTAAATAGTAAACTCTCCATTCTTTTCTCCTCAGCAAGATCTAATGACCTGTAAACTTATGTGGAGGATTTCCATTTTAACTGGAAAGTGGAGGAAAATCTCAGGAATGAGAAAGATGTTTCAAAACAAAATTTGAACAACAACAACACACATACTGTACAAAGAAAACCAAAACAGCACCAAGTTCCAGGTTCCTCTGCTCTCTGAGTTATTCTGTCTATCCAAGATAGGTGGGGGCAAGTGGCCACACAAATTTGCAGCATGATCAGTTGAGTACAGAAGCACTCATTTACCCAAGTTCCCTTATTTTAAAGAATTCATCAATCATTCATGGTAATGAAGCCAAATATGCCGTTGGGTTGACCACATGGTCATCTAACATCTTTTCGCCCCTTCACTGCTGGCTCACCCAGTCCTTGTTCTTGGCCATATCAGAGGTTTTGGTCTGGCTGCTCACACTCAGTATAATCCTAGAGGAAGGAGGAAAAAAATCAAATAAAGATATGGTCAAACCAAGATTATGCTAGTCATGCTGTTCCAATTCAATAACATATGCACAACCAAAGAAATATTTGGGCCTTGAAGTAATTTTAACTTAGAACTTGATAAACAAACTTAACGTGAAAAACAAGTATCCAAACACATAAATATGAGAGCATCTTTAGCTCACTTGATTTTGCAATGTTTCCCTAGATAAGAATCATTCCCCTCTCTTTTGTTCCAGGGACCTCACTCCACTAAGAAAACCTGTCATTTAATATTTATGAATTTCTAAATTAAACATTTGTTTATCTACCCCAAAGAAAAAAGCTCTGCAAGGCTAAATAATTACAAGATATCTGAACACCCAGGCCTTTCCCTAGGTTCCCTTTCCACCTGGGAAACTCCTTATATAGATCTACTACAAAGACAAAGCATTCCACTTTCTCATCCTAAGGCAGCTGGCTCCTTCACCTTTGTACATACCTCTGTTAACTCACACATCAAATGGACCTGTCACTGCTGGTTTCTGTATGACCATTAAAAATTGGAGGAATATCTCAGCTGTGGAGGTCCACCCCAGAGAAGCAAGGGGTTTTATCCCCACCCCCAGCTCCGCAGCCCAGAGTTTCAGTGCCAAGGAGAGAAGTCCCCATTACTCCTGGCTGTGAAAACCAGCAGAGATTGTGGCTGGGTGAGATAGAGGGTGGCTAGAGTCTCAGCTGCTCCCTTTAAAGGTGCCACAGATGGACTTACTCGCTAATGAACTTACTCACTCCGAGCTCCAGGGCTGGGATAGCAGCTTGCAAGGTGCTAGGGACATATGGGGAGGAACAGAGTTGCCTGGCTGTTGTACAGGCAATGGCTGGAGGGGCAATTTTCTCCTGAACAGAGGAGCTGGCAGTAGCCATTGTTTCTTTTTTGAGCCCTGGCCCCGCCTGTACTTCAGACACAGGTGGCCGCCATATCTGAGTCTCCACCAACCTGACAAACTCTATTCACCTGCCCTGCCCTGGTGATTCCCTGAGAACCTGCCCAACTCAACTTTCAGGCACAGCCAAGCCACTTCCAGTAGCTTTTCCATACAAACAGCCTGTCTTGGCTCATGCTGTGTATTTTCCTTAAATCTCTCAAAGGTTCACAAAACCCAAACAAGCAGCATCTGGCCTCAGTGTGCCCCAGACCTCTTGTGAAGCAACCCCAAGCCTGGCACTAGTGGCCTCCAGCCTTGGTTTGCAGCATGGCCTCTGGAAGCATCTCCAAGCTCAGCATGAGTGGTGGACATCTAAGAATTGCTCTGTGGCTCATTCCAGATGGCCCCAGACAAGGCACAGGCTGAAGCTGAGCTTGGCCTGCAGCAGGTCCCCTCCCAGGAGGACCTAGGGCTGGCACATCTGGTGACCAGCTTCAGACCTAGCCAGAGCATCATCCTTCTACATCTGAGGGTGACACACCCAAAGAGCAGACTAGGCAGGCACCAGACCCCCTTAAAGCAAATCCAACTCCATAGGATCAAGCCTCTGCACAACAAACAGCTCCTCCACTGTAGTCACAGCCAGTTCTTACAACCAATCAGACCAAGGGTCAATTTCTGCCATTGATGTACAAATAGCAACTAAAGCTAAATTAAAAAGTAGCTAGGAGCAAGACCACATATACATCCTTGCCAAGAACATTGCATTTTATTCTAAATTAGGTCTGAAGCCACTGGAGGGTTTTGAGCAAAGGAATGATGTGCCTTACTTACATTACAAAAGCATAATTCTGTCACAGGGTGAGGAACAGATTAGGACTCTCTAGGAGTTTAACAATTTAAATCAAGCAAGATATGCTTATGACTTAATCCAGGGGAGAATGAGGAAGATAGTCAGAAATGGTCACATTCTGGATATAGCTTGAAACATGAGAGCAGCAAGATTTGCTAAAGGATTGGATGTAGACTGTGAGAGCAAAAGTTCACCTGCCATCAACTGAGATAGGTGACATCACAGGAGGAGGACAAGTTTGGCAAAATCAACACTTTAATTTTATTTATTCTGGTTTAATGGCCTAAAACTATGAAAGTTAAGTTGCTAAATGAGGAAGTCCCAATAAAGGAAACGGCAAAGTTTTTTTTTTAAAAAAATACAGTTTTACTGTAAGCAATAAAGAAAAAAGAAATGAACAAACAAACAAACAACCCATGGACACAATCAATAGTTTAATGTTTATTCGGGAACGAGTGGGTTAGGGAGGGGAGGGAAAGGGGGAGGAGTGGGGGAGGAGGAGGGGGGGAAGCTAAATATAAGGTGATAGAAAGAGAACTCACACTGGGTGGTGAACTTATTATACATCAAGTTGACAATGCACTGTAGAATTGTATGCCTGAAACCTATGTAATCCTCGCTAACAGATGTCATCCCGAAAGTCTAACAATAAAAACAAATTAAAAAAATAAAATAGAATAAAATAATAAAAAATAAATAAAAAAATACAGTTTTACCAAGCTAGATGAAACCCATGAAAGATCGCTGTCAACTTTGGTATTAGCTAATTGAAAGAAATTTAGAAGAGGCCTCACTAAATATAGAAGTAATTTATTTGAGGACTTCTTTAATAAAACCACTCTAGAATGAATGCATGTTGTCATCGTTACAATAAAACAAAAATATTTCCCAGGAACATCACTTATTTATAGGATTCTATTCTAGGTTGTGTCAAATCAACAGTGGGAACTATCATAAAAATTCAAAAGGATTGTAAAGATACACTGGCATTTTATACTAGACAGAAAGAGGCAGAAACTATTGTTATGTTTCCACACATCCAACAGGTTCATATACTATCTCATTTAGGATGAAGAAACATCTAGATTCTACCTAGGAATTCTAAAACTGTCTTTTTAAAAAGATAAATGAAAACATTGGAAAGAGAATTGCAGAATGTCAGAAAGGCAATAGTGTAACTAGTATTACAAAACATTTATTACAAACAATTGGAATATATCTGTAATCAACCGTGATTTTTGGAAGTCCAAAACTCTAGTCCACAAACATTGTATGTTCCAGTATCTCAACATCAGCAAGTTAACAAAGAAAACTATTCTGAAAAAAAATCTATGGGAATCACTACCAAAAAGAAAAACATTTTCCCCTGCTGTTACTTTGAAAATTGTCATTTAAAAGAAAGCTTTGAAAGTAAACTATACTTAGATAATGTTTATTCTGAACACATATGAGGGGGGACCCCAGAAAACCGGAATTTATTTATAAAAAATAAATATTTATAAACTTTAGTCACCTTCAAAGTACTCTTCATTTGATGCAACACACTTACCCAGATCCTCTTTCCACTGTTCAAAACAGTGTTTGAATTCGTCGATGTTGATGCCTTTTAGTGCTTCTGCTGTTTTTTGTTTCACCCCTCTGCATCAGCACATTTCCCCTTGAGGACAATTTTTATCTGAGGAAACAAAAAAAAAGTCACTCGGGGGGGATCCAGTGAATAGGGAGGGTGGTGCATGAGGATCATGCTGTTTTGGGCCAAAAACTGCTGAACACTCAGCCTGGTGTGGGCAGATGAGTTGTCATGCCACACGTTGCTTGTGCAAATCACCCATCACGAACTGGGCCAATGTAGTGAAAGAGTCTCCAAAAAAAATTCACTGAAGCCAATGCAGCCTCTCACCACTCCAGCTGGTGTACCAATGCAGATGGGTTCCTAGAACACCCACCTAGCGAGGGAAGCATGTAGTACAAGGGGCCCGCCCCCTTCAGAAGATAATTCTGAGATTTTTTGGGTCCCCCCCTCATATAGGGTAGCAGAGGATGCTACTCTACATGGCAAGATAATAATAGTTTTGAAAAAAGTTAGCAGTTCTGTTTAGGAGCCAGACTACCTACATTGGAATACTGGCTTGACCATGCACTACCTGTACAATTTCAACAGGTATGAAATTATAAGTGGCTATGTCAAGTTACCTAATCTCTGTGTTTCATTTTCCTACTTTGTAAGTGGGAATGGTACCTAACCCAAAGGGTTAAACCTGATACAGAGTAGGAACTCACAGACAACTAGTTGCCTTGGTTATATGAGTAATTATGATTGGGCCTAATTTAAAATGGAAGGAAAGAAGGAAAGTAGGAGGGAGGGTGGGAGAGAGGGAAGGAAGTGAAAGGGAGGGAGGGGGAAAGAAGGAATGAAGGAAAAGACAGTTTATATACCCTTTGGTTTATTTTCAGTGCCTAACTTGATGAAACATTAAACTTCAGTGGTTCTATGCGCCAAGGTTCTCGTCAATAGTGGTACTTAGCCCAAGAAGTTGAAATGATTCTTTATGACCTCCATCCTGAAAATATATAGAACAGAGTGGATTTTCATCATGAAAAGTAGGCTCTGTTTGAAAAGGATACTGTTTTACCACAATACCAATTTGCCCCTAACACCCAAAGCCTGTCTTGTAGCAACCTATAAGCTTATTAATCACACTGACAGGACAAGCAGCACAGCACCATCAGAGGGACTGTTGACATAGGAGCCATACAAATTGTTGCGCTGATTTTTAAGAATTAAAATTAAAAGTGTGTCACTGTAAAATCTCATCATCCAATATAAAATCATTGACATTCCTTCTCATGTTTTGAATCAAATCATGGTGGAAAAATCATTTTCATTTAGCACTCAACCAGATGAAACTACTTTCAACTGTAAAGATAAATGATCTCTTGTAAAAGTTCCCATTTTGTGAGCCCCTTTTAGAAATTCCAAGAACTGTCAACATTGTTTCTTTGCCAAGAAACACTTTAACTGAGATAATATTCTGGTATTTTATGCAAAATAGAGTACCTGCGATGCTTGAAAATACATCTAGTTTGTTGCTTTGGTGCAGAGAGAAGCAACCCATCACAATGGAATGCATTGCTGTACAGATTGGCTTTTGTTGGTATCAAAGACTCAGCCAATATCACTGAAAGAAGTCTTTTCTGCTGCTGTGGTCACCTTCGTCAGAGCCAGATCCTTGAACCACCACTTTTTAAAGAAAGCTGGTCAAAAAGTAGAATAAGATTATAATTTTTTTCTATGATATAGTCACACATTCACATTCCAGGAGACAAAACCAATGCATGTGATGCAAGTTCAGATAAGGAGAAAAATAAAAACCCACTCAGAACAGTTTGAAAGGGAGATATTCATTCATTGCTTGGCTTACTTGGCAAGTATTTTTGGACACATGCATGAGGTAAACCTTCTGCTCCAAGGTCCTGCTGCTGAAAAATCATGAGCAATCTTTGGCAGAGATGCCCAAGGAAGTGCTTCCCAAGATGAAGTAGAGACTGACCAATCTTTGTCGATTTCTCACCAGGCAGAGTTGGAAACCCTGCCAGAGCTGTTCTGAGGATTTATTTGGCTTCTTGGACCTTGATATTAAAATCAGCATTTGTAATCCACTCCTTGCTAACATGGCAATAGTAGTGCAAACTTTATCAAACTCCATTGCCTTGAGAATCAAGTAAATTAAGTGACCCAAACGCAACATGAGGTGCCCTATTCAGTATTTAAGCTCCAACATCAGCTTACTCTAACTAAGCCAAGCATAACTTAGGCACTTGGATTCTGTTTGCTTTGATGTATACATCTATGAGTCAGGACTTTCAGAAATTCTGGCTTAAAAAAAAACACAAATATTCATAATCAGTTCAAGGCCAAAGATGACTTATATGTTGCTTTGTCAAAGTCTATTCCACTAAGCCTAAAAGCATCAGCCTTGTTGTAGAAATGTACTACTAAGAATGAAAATTTACATTTTTATTGTATCTGCACAATATGAATTTATTGCCATGTTTTTCCACTCAGAAGTCATCAATTTTTGCATGATGTCCCACCATCTCCAGAAGAATGCACATGAACATATACTTGTACTCACACAAAGCTATTGAATTGTTTTGTAACTTGACTTTATACATATACCAAAATAATCTTTAGAAAAAAAGTTATGTTTTTTTTAGATTCTATGTGTCTGTAATACAAAAGGAAAGTTGAGAACCAAAGGAATGTAATCTTCGTGGAGATGAAATAGATGAAGTGTCCTATTCCACTATTCTTTATATGCATATAAAAATTGCCACTATATGGAGTAGTAATTTGAGAACAGTCAGCTTACATCAAAGTTGAATCACCGGATTTCCCTAGAATACCATGTCTGCAAAGATACACAAGGAGTGAGGAAGTCCTGAACAGTGGACATGTTGCAATTTCAGAATTTTTTAGCAAATATCCCAGAGCTTAAAAATTTTCAAAATAGTCTGGACATGAAAAACACATACATCTTACTATTATATCTTTAATTTGGCTAACCTAATTGTGATGACTAATTTTATGTGTCAACCTGACTGGGTCACAAAATGCCCAAATAGTTGGTTAAACATTATTTTGGGTTATGTCTGTGAGGGTGTTTCTGGATGAGGTCAGCATTTGAAATGATAGAGCGAATAAAGCAGACTATTATCCCCTATGTGAGTAGGAATCATCCAGTCCATTTGGGTCCTGAATAAAACAAAAAATGCAGAGGAAAGGAGAATTCACTCTCGCAATCTGATTGCATGAGCTGGGACATTGTTTTTTTTTTTCTTCCTTTGAACTATGACTTACATCATAAGCACCCCTGGTTCTTAAACCTTCTGACTTGGGCTGGAATTACACCACTGACTCTTCTAAGTTTTCTAGCTGGCAGACAGCAGACTGTGAGACTTCTCAGCCTCCATACACCTGTGAGCCAATTCCCCATAATAAACCTCTTTATATATGCATCCTATTCATTCTGTTTCTCTGGAGACCCCTTACTAATACACAAACTATCCTACACCAAAATTAGCAGGCTCTTACTAGAGTATCAGAAATGGTTTAAACAAAGCTTAGCATCTTATTAGTGCCCTGATTGTGTAATAATTTTTTAAAAACCTTCTTCATAAGTTTAAAGAGGGTGTTTTATTTATCATTCTGGGGAACATGACATTTGGAGTCCCTGCACACATAACTAATTTGTATGCTCCTGGAGTATATAATGACTACCTCTGACAACATGTATATCTGGATACCAAGAAGAAAACAACTCTATCTTCCATCATACAGACAGTTTTTTTCAACAACAACAAAAATTGCAAATTTACCTGCATGGGAAAAGCCCATATTATGGTTGGAAGACCATACATAGGTGACAGGTCTGGGATAGTTATCGAAGACTCATAACCCACTAATCCCAAAATAATAGTAGTGATAATGTTATCTACAGAAGTGGAAGAGAAAAATGGAAAACATCACAGCAACAAGAAACTCATATTTTTAATAGAAGTTTTTATTGTTGTTTTCATCAAAAAATAGCAAACCACAAACCAAACAACACATTACAATTAGATTTGAGTTTATTCCTCTATATTCAGGTTTATTATTTATTATCCCTCTAATACAGCAGTACTCAACCTGTGGGTCATGACCCCTTTGGGGGTCGAATGACCCTTTCTCAGGGGTCACCTAAGACCATCGGAAAACACATATCAGAGATTTACATTATGATTCATAACAGTAGCAAATTACAGTTATGAAGTAGCAACGAAATGATTTTATGGGGGTCACCACAACATGAGGAACTGTATTAAAGGGTCACGGCATTAGGAAGGTTGAGAACCACTGCATATCTATCTCTCAAAAGTAATGAGATATTACTATAAAATTAAGTTCAGGTTTATTGGAATAGACTCTTCAAATGAACACAGTAAGCATACGTAAAAAAACAATAGTTTGGAGATAGTGATGACTTTGTGTCTAAAGAAATAAATGCAGAATTCCTACAGAGATGATGGATTATCAAGACTTGTGACTGATATTACATATGGTTTTGCAGATTACTGTGTTCTGGTTTTGAAGATAATTAAAGTCTTTATTGTTTGCTGTTTGTTATATAGTCTGACCTTCATTGATCATAAATTTTTCTTAGAATTCTTATGTTTTTCCTTTTTTGACTGAATACTGGTACTCAATGATATGTCTTGGAATAGTCGCTTTTAGTATATGCATGAGAATAGCATTGTAAGTACTTCAGAATTATTTTTGCTTTCCATTTTGTACCAATTATTTCATCAAATGATTTGTTTTCACATACTTTTTCTACCTATGTAGAAATCCATATAAATGTATTTTATTTTGTTATTTAATTTCTACCAAAGTTTACTAAGGTATTTCCTCACCTGCATATTCTATATAAATTTTCCCACATTTACTTTATTGTGTGATTGCTTCTTAGTCATCAATATTCATTGAGATGTAATGCAGAATGTTCTGTATGTATGGTATGGGACTCAACATACCAGTACATTTGCTACATCTTATTGGCTGCTATGTTTCACTTTGAATATATATATATATATATATAATACAAAATGTGATTTTATACTTTTGTGTCATTTATAAAAAGGCACTGTATACTCAGAATTTATGGCTCCGTACTGGATTCTGGTATATTGTACAATGTAGTTCATGACTAGCAGGTCATATCAAAAGAACACAGGAACAAATATGAAGAGGCTCTCATTAACCAAAAATGAACAATCTGAGCATCAAAAAATTTTTGAATGCTACTAACTAAAACATATCAATTATATAAAATTTCATGTAAAACAAAACCACTCTCTCTTACCCTCCCCACAAAAATGGTACAAAACCATGCTAAAATCTGTATGAAACAACAAAATAGCAATTAACCAAAACAATCTGGAGAAAGAAGAGCAAAGCTAGAAGCATCACACTTCCTAATTTCAAACTATATTGCAAAACTTTAGTAATCAGAACAGTATGGTACTGGCATAAAAACAACCACAAAGATCAATGGAACAGAATAAAGAGCCCAGAAATAATCCCATGCATATATGGTTAATTAATTTATGACAAAGGAGCCAAGAATATACCAGGGCTGTCTGGAAAGTATCCAACCATGTCATATGAAAAATAGAAGCATTTATGGCTGGAATTTTTTCTGGACAGCCTTCGTATAATGAGGAAAGGATAGTCTCTTAAATAAATAGAATTGTGAAAACTGGACAGCCACATGCAAAAGAATAAAATTGTACAACTATCTTGCACTATACATAAAAATCCACTGGCTTTTGTGTATAAATAGCCAAATAGCCCTAAATGACAAGAAAATTCCAACCAAATGTGCAAGAAATCATAGCATTAGAAAAATCATAATGTAATATTTGATTCAAGAAAGGATCATTAGTGGATGAAATCATTAAGTGAAAGGGCTCATGAGGAATTTTATAATGGAGGCATCAGGCTATCATCACTTGAACTCAATGATCAATCCTATAATCATAAAAGTGGGACAACCAGATATTGTATGCTTTCTGCTGTGATACAATATTGAAGCATCCAGTTCTACCTTTGAAATATTCTTACCAAAAGTTGAATATGTGTTTACTAAAGATTCCAGAGCTAACTTCCAATAAAATGTAATGCATTAAATTCACTTAGGTAAAGCAAATATAGCAAACACTTTGTAATTATCGAATCTGAGTGAAAGTAGGGAATGATTCAATAAACTATTTTTTCTAATTTTGTGTATATGTGAAAATTTCAACATTAAAAATCATCACACAAAATTGGGATGAGCTTATATAGATGTTCCTTAACTTACAGTTGGGGTTACATCCCAGGAAACCCATCGTAAGTTGAAAATATTAAGTGGAAAATGCATTTAATACACCTAACATACTGAACGTCATACCTTAGCCTAGCCCACCTTGAACGTGCTCAGAATACAACATCCAAAATGCTCTGACAACACACACAGTACACCACAGAGTATTGGATGCTTACCCTCGTGATTGCATGACTGACTGGGAGCTGCAGCTCCCTGCCACAGCCCAGCATCACCAGAGAGTTAGTGTGCTTCATGTTGCTAGCCCAGAAAAAGACCAGTGCATATATCTTTTGTATCATTAAAAAGATAAAACAAATCTTAAGTTAGGGGCTGCCTGTATTCCTATATATATAAAGCTAGAAAAATATGGCTTCTTATAAAAAGGCTGCACAGACTTTAAAACATTGTGAGAGGTGATATTTTCATCTCTTGGATAGATATCTGTTGATACCTATCCAACAGATACCTATGGGAGTTGGCACCAGCTTCCCCCAATGAGAATTGCATCTTTCACTGAAATTTAAGGAGCCAAAGTAGATGACCAGCTGCAGCAGAAAGAAACTAGATCCATAATGACTATAACCAATGATGATAACATTTATTAAGTGTATATTCTGTGCCAGGCATTTTGCTATGCACTATACTTTCACTTTAATTATAATTGTAACAACACAGTAGACATTGTTATCTTCCAGTTTCCAGACTAACTAAGGCTAAGAGAGATATCAATTAATTTGGTTAAGGTCACAGAATATGGCAAAGATGAAATTCAATCCCAGCAGGTACACCACAATGATCATATTTTTACCTTTACTCCAGGGGCAGTATGTACTTGTGTCCATGGCTCCATACTCCATAACTTAATATTTCCTCACAAACAAAAAAGAGTTTATTGAAGTTATGATTAATGCAGATAATAATGTATTCATTTATAGTTTCAAGAAAAAAAAACTGTATAATCTTAGTATCTGAATCTCTCCACTGTATGAGTTTTAGAGGCAGGGGAAAAAAAAAACTGCCTTCTATTTTTGTGTTTGAAAATGCAGGTGTTTACTTCCCTAATTTCCCTTGAGCAAGGGTATGAGCTATGCCCCAGACTCTAGTGCATAACACACTTGCTCCAGATACTGAATTGAGAATCAGTACACCAAAGCAGCAAGGAACACAGAGAATTCTTTCTGGTGGCAATCGTTTTTGAAGCAAGAGTTAGTGTCCTGGGCTGTATGTGACTGGAATAACGAATGTCCAAGGCTGGTGATTTCAACTGTGTGAACTGCAGGTTTCAGTGCTCAACCAGAGTAGTAGTGGGTCCTCCAAGAGAACAGATTTGAAGCATGGTGCTCAACTGTGCTATCTGCATAGCCTCCACACCAATTCTACAAACTTTTTGATGATTCTGTGACCGACACAATATCCATTTAATAAATTCCTTTCTTTGTTCAGTCAGAGTGAATTTTCTACAACTAAAAACATTAGCTGATTTACCAAAAGAGAATCAATTTAGATTCTAATATTAAAGCATCGTCTATCAAAATGAATGCCAAATGGGTGAACGAGAAACTGTTTAAAATATGTATTTATTTAAAGTGAACAAAATATAGGTGAATACCTGATCTCTGGTTAGGGAAGATCTTTCTTGAATTTAAAGTAAAAAAAATTTTGCATGAATAAAAGTTCTATAATTTAAAGAATAATAATATAAAAAAGAAATATTTGCAATATTTATGGCATAGTTTTGCTATTTTACATATATATAATGTTTTATAGTTAATAAAAACAACAATCAGTAGAATGATAAAGGATATGAATAGGAAATTCATAAAAGAGAAAATATCAGCCAAAATACATATGACCAACTATGCAAGCTCAACACTGAAAAAAAGCCCACAAATAATTCAGAATTCCCATTCATTTGTACAATATCATCTGCCTCTTATGTGCCTTTTAGGTGCTAATATTACATCAGTGAACAAAGGTAAGGCAGTGATAATGCTCTGCTATCACCTCAAACCTCTTCTAGAGTTATCATTAGTACTCACTCATTTCTTTCTCTTGTGTGAAATCTGGTATAAAATTTCATGATCAGAAGTAATCATTTAAAATGCAGAGTATGAGAGATGAACAATTATGCATAATAATTCACAAAGTGGATAAACATATGGGAATAGTTAAGTGAAATTTCTCAACCTTGTGAGTAACTGAATAATGGTCAGGAAGTGAAAAAATTAGTTACTCCCAAATATAAGTAAAAAAAAATTCATTTTCTAGGAAAAATGAGACCGACATGTTATTTTGATAAATGTCTATGACTCACTTAACAAGACTACAAAATTATTCAGAGGAAATTACAGTATGTGACAAAAACTCAAATATTTCCCAAAGTCCTACAAACTCTGCACTTGACCCCATCTATCTCCTCTGCAGTGGTGATTTATACTTGAAATAAAAGTGCTCTTTGATGGTTGGTATTCATTTCTATAATAAAACTACAAATTTATCTTTAACTTGGTGTGGCAGGTCAACCACTTACGAGTGACCAGTTTAGTCCTCATGGTTGTAATATGTTATGGAAGGAAGTTCTCAGAAAGTTATTGGTCATAGATGATACACTTCACTGTGTGACTTTACTAAACTATTCCTGGGATTCTTGGGCTCCGGGAAAGATGTTCACTCCAGGATGTCACTTATATGTTTTTAATTTGTCTAGTAGTGATTTTCTGAGTTTCATCTTTAAGAAGTCATAATCAGATGAGAGTAATTAAAATATGTTAAATTATGGAGAATTAATGTTAATTTAGTAATTATCTAGTATAAATTTCCACCAGCTGTAACCATTGACTCATTCTCCCTTAACTCCTGGCTTATTTCAAGTCAACCTGGATTCAGGGTTAGCACCACTTTCCTAAGAAGCCTAAGTATAGCCCTTCCACCATGCTGAGGACACAATGAGAAGTCTGAGACCCAGAAAAGGACTCTCATCTGGCCATGTTGGTACCCTAATCTCTGTCTTCCAGGGTCTAGAACTATGAGCAATATGTTGTCTGGAAAAAATCCAGCCATAAATGCCTCTATTTTTCATATGACATGACTGGATACTTTCTGGACAGCATGGGTGTGTGTGTGTGTGTGTGTGTGTGTGTGTGTGTGTGCGCGCGCGCGCGCGCGCACGCATATGTATATATGGTATAAACTTAGTTTACAGCAATAAAGATTGTGTGATGCTATTTATTTTCACCATAGAGAAAAATACCAACATATTTTTAATTTAGAAAAGTCTCTAAAACCAGCTTTCTACCCAAAATAATACTTTTTTACTGATGTTTTCAAGATTTAAAAATCTTAAAATATAATTTTAAAATATTTAAATGAAATGTTCATGAATTAATAATTTAGTATACTGTGTTAGTTTGCTATTGCTGCATAATAAGTTACTACAAATTTAGTTGATTAAAATATTCATTTATTATTTTACAATTCTATGGGTCAGAAGTCCAGATGGGCTCTTCAAGGTTATCTGCTCATGGTCTCCCAAGACCAACATCATGGTGTCAGCCTGGCTGGGGAGAAATTCATTTCCCAAGAAATAACAAAGGTCCACAAACTAAGAGGCTTAAATAACAAAAATTTATTTTCTCACAGTTCCGGTAGCTACAAATCCAAGACCACAGTGTTGGCAGGGGTGGTTTCTCCTGAGGCTCCTCCTTGGCTGGCTGATGGTCATCTTTCCCCTGCTTTCCCTCTGTGCATACCTGTGTCTTAATTTCCTCTTTTTATAAGGATACCATATTGGATTAGGGCCCACCCTAATGATCTCATTTTAATATAATTAACTTTAAAAACCCTACTTCTAAATACAGTTACATTCTGAGATACTTGGGGTTGGAACTTCAGCATATAATTTTGGGGGACACCATTCACCCTATAACAAAGCTAATTCAGGTTTCTGGGAGAATCCAGTTCTTCGCAGTTACAGGTCTGAGGCCACCTCTTCCTTCATGGCTATCCACAGGGAGCCACTCACTGCTGCTAGGCCACCATGTTCCTTCTCACGTGACTTCCTTCATCTTCAAAATGGCCAAATGTCCTTGAATATTTCTCATATCTTAAATCTTCCTGGCTTTCCTTCTTTTATCAGGTGAAGAAAATGCTGCTTTTAAGGACTCATGTGATTAGATCAGGCCCCAAAAGATAATCTCCCTATCTTAAGGTCAATTGTGCTACATAATATAACATAATCATGGGAGTAACAACTCAGCCTTCTGCATTCCAGGGATTAGGGCAGGACATCTTTGAAAGGCCATTTTAGAAATTCTGCTTACCACAAATATTGAAGTTATGTTTTTACTAAAGGGACCATTTTGGCATGGCAAGAATTGAAAATAGAATCAAAGACATAAATTGGCATAAAAGAGTTTGGTTATAAAGAAGGTATCCTGTGTGATTCTCATCACCTTGATTGGATATTTCTTGGAGTTAGCAGAAGAAAAAACAGTCTCTGTGTTCTGTACTGTACATAGAATTTTGCCAATGCTCTAAGATATTCCGTAATATCTGAAGACAGTTTTAAATTTAGAATGGTAATAGTGCCACTGGCTAAACTTAGAGACAAGAATTTACTAGGACATAACTTATTTAAAGATAGTTTTTAGATATTAAAAAAACCTAGTCAGTTTTATATTTCTTATTATCTCAATTACTCACTGTTGCTTGTTTATGGGACTATGCAAGAATAAACTTTTCGGCATACTGATTGAGCCCTACAAACTTTGATTAAAAAGAAAATAATAAAATCACCTAGTCTCTGAACGATTAATGTTCTAATGGTAGAGGGAAATATGTGGTAGGCTTATGGAGGGAGAAAATGTACAAAAACTAGGTTTAAACATCATATAATTTAAAAATTCAGTAAGACTGCTGGGTCTCCCATTATATCTTCCCAGATTGTCACAATAGCTTTCTCACTTGTTTTCCTCATTCAGGTCTTGTTCCATTTTCCTCCAATCTATTCTCTGCCTTGCTACTAGACTGATCTTCCCCAAATAAACCTCACTACCTAGAGCAGCAGTGTCGTTGAACCTTTTGCTTCCCTGGCCCATATGGGAAGAACTGTCTTGGGTCACACATAAAATACACTAACACTAACAATAGCTGACAAGCTAAAAAAAAAAAAAAAAAAAAGGTCACAAACAAATCTTATAATGTTTTAGGAATTTGTGTTGGGCCCCATTCAAAGCCATCCTGGGCCACAAGTTGGACATGCATGACCTAGAAAGCAAAATCTAAACTCTTACCATGGCACATGCCATCTTTGAATAGTCATGGCCCCAGACCATTTTTCCAGGCCCATTCCTGTCATGGCACTTGACTTCCTATTCAGGCTCCAGCTAAGTAATCTACCAATGAGTGTTTCTATGAACACATCATCTTTCACCATTTTATTCTCAGGATGTAATAGATATTACTAAAATGTATTACATGAATGAATAAATTATGCTCTGGTGTGCCTCTCTACATTTCTATATGTTGGTGCATAAAAATTTCCTGTCTCCTATTGTTCCTCTTTGAATCCCCATTTGTGCTACCAAATCCTGCTCAGGTGTCATCTTTTGCTGAAGCTTTTCCTTCTCACCACCTCCCTCATACCATGGTATTAGTTATTCTCTCTTTAATCCCACCTTGTACATCCTTGTAAATTCTTACGCATACAAAGCACATCTTAATGATATGCTTTTATGTTCTTTTTGCAACCCATAGGCCAACCATATCAGCACTGAAAACTTCCCAGATATGCGATTTTGTGTTCCTACCTCAGAGCTGCTCAATCAGGAACTCTGGGGGTGGGGGTTTAGCAGGACCTCCAGGTGATTCTGGTTAAGTGCTAAAATTTGAAACCCTACAGTCCTAAGGACTTGCGTTACTCATCTTGTATCCCAAATGCCTGGCACAAAGTAGAAATAGCAAATGTTTATTGAGTAGTACTTTCGTTTCTAAGCATTTAGTTCAATCGAAAATATCACAAATCATCCTAATGATTTTCCCAAATAAGTTTCTCAAATGTTAAAAAACAAAAAACAAACAAACAAAAAACATGAAGACTGAAAGACAGCTATTGACCCTGGGCTAATAATTTATACTGGCAATGAAAAATTTTATAGTGTGTGTGTGTGTGTGTGTGTGTGTATGTGTGTGTGTGTGTGTGTGTCAAGTTGTGAAGAACATTTTCAAATAATTTTTATAAGAATGTTTACAGAAGATGTCCAAGAAATATGGGATCAAGGCCAAAGTTCAGTACCAATTTATTTTCCCTTCAAAAAAATTCTCTAGCCATAAATTTAAGTTATGTGAGGGTTATGAAATTACAGGCAGGACATATTCTCATTGATACTTAGGAGAATTTTGTTGTTGTTGTTGCTGTGAGTTCCTTTTTACCACAAGATATTATGTGCTGGGCTTTGAATATTGCGTATCTTGGGAATTAATAGAGGTTCTTCTCTTTGGCCCTTTAACTCCAAATAGCATCTTCTTTTATCAAGAATGATGCTATTAAATGGAAGAAATTAACCATGGCATGGTTATCTGATTTTGTGGTGTTTCAAAGAAGCCTAAAGCAATCAAAAGTAGAGCCTGAAGGTAGCAAATGTTCTCAATCCAATTCCTGGTACTAATCAAATTACAGTAAATCAGGATGTTACTTGGCCAAGCATTAACTTGGTGTTCTTGAACATTGTTTCTGGCCTTTTATTTGCTTAAGATTAGTACATACATATATCCAGAACACTCTGAGCAGTACATTTTTTATAACATTCTCCTGGTATAAATCAGTACTTTTAATATTCCTCTTTGTGAAAGAGAAGATCAGAGTAGGAAGAAAACTATCTTTCATACCTGTGATAAGCCTTCTTCCTAAAATGTATTATATCCACCAGCACCAACCAGTCTACCAATATTCCTACCCCTTTTTTGAAAGGAGATACTCCTCATTCCATGAAAATTTAAGATTAGCACGGAAGAGCCTGAGGTTGAGGCAAAATTTTTGAACTGACAAGAGAGATATACAGAGCCTCCATGTTCTCTTTCCTCTGTCCTTTTGCTTATCATCATCATCATCAACAACAACAACAAAGTTACTCAAATTTCAGTTACAAAGAGGGAATATGGGAATTTTGATAAGACCCACAGCCTAATAAATCTTTGTCTAAAGCACCCAAGTCCTTAGAAGTGATCTAAGCAACAGTTTTACTTTCAAAGCTTCAAAGAAACCAGATTTCAGAAACTTCTTCACTGCCTACCTCTATGTTCAAAATGTTTGTGTTCCTCCCCGCAAAATTCATATGTTGAAATCCTAATGGCCAACGTGATGGTATTAGGAAGTGGGTCTTTCTTTGGGAGGTATGCAGGTCATAAGGGTGGTACTTTCAAGGGACCCCACAGACAGAGCTCCCTAATGCTTTCCACCACGTGAGGCCACAGGAAGGAGGTGCTGGCTATGACCAGTAAGAAGGCCCTACCAGAATGCAACCAGGCAGGCACCCTGATCTTGAATTTCCCAGTTTCCAAGACCATGAGAAATAAATTTCTGTTGATTATAAGCCACCCAGTCTCTGTCATTTTGTTATAGCAGCCCAAGGAAACTAAAACATCTACCATATAACGCATATAGATAAAAACTCAGCCTCTACTTATCTATCTAAGTTGCGTAAATCCCTAAACAGACTACCATAAACATCAAGGTCCATGTCAGGTAATCCAACAGGAAGACTTAAAAGGTGTTTGGAAGAACTGAAAGATCAAAGATGGATGAGTTCCTGAGGAGACAAAGAAATTAGTACCAGAAACAATCTATAACCACCACTAGATCTAGAGGGAATAAAAGAGAAGGTGCTGAGGGAACTAAGCCCAAAAGCCAAACAGTGTGGCGAGAGTGGGCTTCATGAGTTGACTGCCCAGGGGAAGCTGGAACAAGGATGCAGGACCAGTCCTGCAAAAGCTATAACCATAATCAGACTCAGCCACTGCCCAAGAGAACTCTCTCTCCCCAGCCCAAGCAAATAAAGGGGATAAAAGTAACCAGCATCTTACCCTCTAATGTCCCACCAGTATCTTCCATTGGCCAAACTAGCCAGAAAGCATTTTTAAGACATTACAAAAAAAATAAGAGTGAGCAGAGAGAAGTTGGGAAATTGATCTGAGAGCACATAGGCCACTCTGAGCAGCACATTATTGATAACATTCCCGTGGTATAAATCATCTCATCTGCCATTCTAGTTTTTGGTCTTAATGCCTTTAGGGACATTAAAATGCAATGGGATACATAGAGCCATAACTGTTCAACTTTTAAAGATTAATGAATAGTAGCAGTCCTCATATATGAATTATGCCTGTCTTAGAAACAAAACTGTTTTAAAGCTCCTCCCAGAGTGCAGCCATGGGAAAATATATACTAGCATTTTTTATTTATGTAGCATCATAAATGTATCCCATATGTTATAGCAATTATGCTTCTATGAAATGCAATCCTTGGATTCCATGATAGCTTGTGAGAATGGGTTTTCTATAAATGAGTAATGTACTAACTTCATAAAACTCACATGGAAACACATGGCATTAAAGTGAGTTTGAACATATCTTATAGAATATAGAAAGGATTGATAAGGATTTAGTAAGAGCATCTTTTTTTAAAAAAAAGTAATGATTATGATGATAATTAAATTATTTTTAATTAAAATATATTGACTACAAAGTCAAACATTAACCTAGTAATTATTTCTTACAAATTTCCAGCCACTGCAGCCATTGACCATTTCTCCCCCAAATCTTGATATTTCAATTCAGCCTGGATTACATGCCTCCCCCCCATAAGAAATTAGGTGCTTGTGAGGCTACAGCGTAAATTAAGAATAATTGTTTGTTGAGCACTTACCATCTGCAAGATATTGTGCTAAACTCATTAGACAATTTGTCACATTAGTCCTCCAAAAAAACCCTATCAAATAGAGGACTGTCAATATCCCCTTTTTACAGATGAAGACATTGAGGCTTAGAGAGATTAAGTAACTTGCACAAGGTTATACAGCAAATTACCCAAGCAGATTTTTAGTCTGACAGAGTATGTGCCTTCACAATCAAAATACAGTGTTTCTCTTAGACATAGAAGAGCAAAGCTTAGTAATGAAGATAAAGTAAGCAGGAATGACAATGACCCATAATTGAGTAAAATAATAGCTACACGGAAAGGTACAGAGCATTATTGGAGCGGGCTCAGGATAGGTTTGTCTAGATCACTTTGGGCCATCAAAAGTTCATCTAATTCTTACTATATTCCAGGATTGTAGCAGGTTCTAGGAGTATAATGATAAAGAACACATGGCACTTGAATGGAGGCTGCACAGGCTATTAGAGAAAAAGGATTTGTGTGTATACTAATTACAGTAAGATGCACAATAAGATCATGTAGAAATTAAAACGTGCGAGGTGTAAAAATAGACACCATCATTTTAAAATTAAGATTGTAGGGAGTTCCCTGATGGTGTAGTGGCTTAAGGCTTCGGCACTGGCGCTGTCAGCGCTGCGGCCTGGGTTCGATTCCCAGTCAGGGCGCTACCCACATACCAAAAAGCAAAAAAAAAAAAAAAAAAAAAAAAAGTAAAATTAAGATTGTAAAGAAAGGCAATAATATATTATAGATGTTTTACTGATTAGTTCCTAAAAGAATTCCCAAGAATTACAAATTTTAATTGGCAAAATGTCTTCAGATAAGAGATGTTTTTATTTCCCTATTGCTCAATACTATGCATTCCTTTGCAAAAATTATTCATTTTTAGGATTAGATGAACCTTCCGAGGTCATTTCTATTCTCTTGCACCCTTATCCCATCTCTGTCTCAACATACCAGACAGATGAGAACATACTCTATTTCTGCCACAGCCAGAGCATGGGGTTTCACAACCTCACTTATTAGCTCATTCCAATGTTCAACAGTCCATCGAGTCAGCCAGCTTTTTTTGTCAGGTTATCTTAAGGGTCAGTATTTTGTTCTTTCTAGAGACGGAAAATCTAGGCTCTTAAGCATCATTAAAAAATTTTTTTTTTGTTGTTATAAACTATGGAAGTTGAAATATCCTAAGCAACCTCAAAGCTTTGGTCAAACTCTGATCCCCAGACATCTTGACCCCTTTCTGCTATCACCTTTACCTGCAGATCAGAAAAATGGCCTTAAATCAAGGCGTTTAAGAAAAGAAAAGGATTGGGACCTACAAAGTGTTAGAACTTCCTCTAGTCTTTTCTACATAGAACATCCCACTTAATTCCTACAATCTTATGAGATAAATAATTACATGGGCTCTTTGAAGGTTGTCTTCTTATTCTGTGGAGTATTTCTCCATAGAATAGCTATAATTTATTTATTTATTTATTTATTTTTTTGGTGGGGGTGGGAAGCAGTGCTGCTGTCTAAAACAGGGAATGGAACAAACATCTCAAGGACAGAATCGTATTTGAAGGGAGGGAGGGAATGAGATGTAGAAGAGGTCAGCCAGGTAAAGGGGAAGGTGACGTGGAAATCAACAGGCACTTTTTTTAGGTTCTTCCAAGGACTGCCACTTTTATCCTTTTTTTTTTTTTTTTTTTTTTTTTTTTTTTTTTT
>PVJL010007356.1:0-79316 GCA_004026885.1 Lyroderma lyra | reverse complement strand
GAGGAAATACAAATGGCCAGCAGACATATGAAAAAATGCTCATCCTCATTAGCTATCAGGGAAATGCAAATCAAAACCACAATGAGATACCACCTCACACCTGTGAGAATGGCTGTTATCAACAAGACAAGGAATAACAAGTGCTGGAGAGGATGTGGAGAAAAAGGAACTCTGGTACACTGCTGGTGGGAGTGCAAACCGGTACAACCAATGTGGAAGGCAATGTGGAGGTTCCTCAGAAAATTGGGTATGGAGCTACCATTTGACCCAGCAATCCCCCTTCTGGGGATCTACCCCAAAAAAACTTGAAAACCTTAGTCCGCAAAGACTTATGTACCCCAATGTTCATTGCAGCGCTGTTCACAGTGGCCAAAACATGGAAACAACAAAAGTGCCCTGCGACAGATGACTGGATAAAGAAGCTGTGGTACATTTACACAATGGAATATTACTCAGCTATAAGAAAAGATGAAATATTCCCATTTGCAACAAAATGGATGGACCTGGAGATTATCACGCTTAGTGAAATAAACCAGACAGAAAAAACAAAGAACTGTATGACTTCACTCATATGCAGAATATAAAACTGAAAGCAAAGAAAAAACAAATGAAGAAACAAATAACCCATGGACACAATCAATAGTTTAATGTTTATTTGGGGATGAGTGGGTTAGGGAGGGGAGAAAGGGGAGGGGGTGGGAGAGGAGGGGGGAAGCTAAATATAAGGTGATGGAAAGAGAAGTCACATTAGGTGGTAATCTTATTATACAACAAGTTGACAATGCACTGTAGAATTGTATGCCTGAAACCTATGTAATCCTTGCTAACAGATGTTACCCCAATAAGTCTAACAATAAAAATGAATTTAAAAAAAAGAATTGAACCCTGAATCAGGCCAATGCATAGCTTTTACTGATGGACATACAAGAAAGTGAAACTGGTTTTCCCCCAGTCTGTGAGTTTTGTGCCTAGCAACTCCTTTTTCCAAAAGTCCCCATTGTGTTCCAACAGGTACTATGCCTTCACACAGCAGCGCACAGCCCCAGGCACTCAGTGTACCAAAACCACACCAGGGGATGGAATCAGTGTACCAATGTCATCCATCATAAAGGAAGCATAACCTATATCATTCCATTGGGTCTCAGCTTTCCTAGACACTTCCTTGTGATGTCATGGGAAAGGTGTGGGGGAACAGATGGTTTGGCAATTGGAAGGCAACAATTCAGAAGTATAATTTCTTTTCTAGCAAGTCTTAAGAAATATAATTATTGTATGCAAATAAATACACTTAAGAATATGTCCCAAAGCTGTAAATATTAGTTCATATGATAAATAACATGTTTGTTAGGTTAAAACTACTGGTGGAAAAAGAGCAAGAAAAGACTTCCCAAGAATAAATTTGGTCTTAGAGTTGTCACAAGTGCAGTTTGGGTAAGAAATGATTTAATACCAGTCTATTAAAGAAGTCTGAAAATTGGGTTAATACTGTAGATTCTCAGTTAACTGGCACCCATGGGGATTAGCAGATGCTGGATAAATGTAGGTAGATTCCTCGTTAACTAGAACTCAAATAACTGGCACTCTCAAGCAACTGGCAAAATCTCAAGCAACAGACAAATTTTACTGCTTGCTTGAGAGTGCTGGTTGCTTGAGTTCTGGTTAATGGAGAGTTTGCCATATAAAATAGAAGATGAATACAATATCTGATGTGACTCTAAATTGGTCTTTGATAATAAAATGTGGTTTTAATTCAGGGTTAAGCATTTAATTGTCAAGATAAATTCTCTATATCTCCCTGTCTTGTACAATGACCATTCATGTTCCAAATAGTGTTTGCTATGTTAGCCTGCCCCAGAGTGAGGACAATGAGCATGTGTGTGTAGTTTTAGGAAGTCGTTTGTTACTTCAGTATAGCCTAATCTGAACAATACTGCAAAAAATGTTGCAGAAGAAGTTGTTTTTGGTGGAAATGAGGAGTTTTGCTTTGAATAAGTTAAGTCCAAATTATTTAGTTATGGAGGTACAGTCAAATGATAATTCTTTCATAAAAGTGACACCACTTGTAAATGTAATGTGATTCATTAGTTTTTATTGGAGAGATCTGAAGTTGCTTTTCCATGTAAATATGAGGTGGGAAGACTCAGAAATTATTTGCTATTGATAATAAGCATCTCAATTTTACTTTCCAGCTGCATGTATCTATTGCATAATTTTAACATGCACATAAATTCAGTCACATGTTTGTAGATACATTGTTTGCTCAGAAAATTTCCAAGGAATCCTTCAATATTTTTAGACAATAGGCTTTTTAAAATTGTTTTCAAGTTCAGTTCTTTAATATTCTCTTCACAAGTAATTTTTGGTTATATTTATTTGTCTCACTGGATGACAGATTATGGAGTGAACCTTTTATTGAACTCAATGGGATTTTGCTCAAAGTAGTGTCTAATTTGGATGCAGTGACTCTGCACATTTTCTACAAAATAGAAAGGGGCCAGACATTTCCACAGCTGCTCAGATGTAAAGTTTGATCAGTAACATCTTATGTGGCATGAGTGGACTCTAGGATTTGAATGTCAGACCAAAGTATTGGGATTTTGCTGGGCATATTATCAAGTACACATAACAAAGTATTTGGGAGCCTTTAGTCTTACCCCGATGTACTAAATTTCTCACTACATTTCCCCATTGCATCCAAGGTCTCAGCATTTCTCCTCTTCATCTTTCCTGCATTACACACTCACATTTCTCCTCTTCTTATGCTGTTATTTTACCCAGTATGGTTATTTTCTGTTTTTTTTCTTTCTCCTTATTTCTCAAACTCTTGTTCATCTTTCAGATTCATCTAAAAATTTTTTCTCCATGCTTGTGCCAATGTCTTAGAAATTTTGCTGGCACTTTTCTAACTCTAGTGCTTTTTTTTTTCATTTAATTTCTAAGCTTCTTGGAATACAGAAGTTCCACCCAATCATCTTTGTATTCTCTGTTTCCTGTAAGAACCATAATAATGTTCTATACATACAGGTATGTGCTTAATAAATGTTTATTAAATTTAAATAGTAATAACAAAATTTTAAAGTTTTTCTCCTACAAAAATATTTTATCTGAAGAGCCAGGAGCTTAGATACTCTTGCACATCCTTTATCCTAATGTCATGCAGTAGATCATGTGAGGGGATAGAAGTAGAAAATTATATTTTCTTATATCTTATAGTATTTACACTTTTCAACATGCTGTCATGTATACAATTGCTTTTGAGGCTCAAGCGGTCCTTGAAATGGGAAGAGCAAGTGTTTTTACTCTTGGGCATGAGATGAGAAAATTGAGAAAAATAGACTGCTCATGTTTCCATCATTGCTCAACAGCCGTGTCAGGACTCAAATTCTGGTCTCCTCACTTGTGGAGTATTGTCTTTTTCTCTTTGCTCCATTATATGCAATTCCCTTATAAGAATTTCTTGCAGCTCCAGCACATATCTAGTCTAGGAAGCATTTCTCTAGGCCACATAGGTATACTGGACAGAATGAATGTCTTACATCTGATCTGTGGCTACAGAGAGTTCTTCTCACTACTCTGCTTGGGGAGCATGTTTCTTCTACAAAGCATGGCTATGTTGCTTGATTTTACATGTCAATTCACAGGGATGCCAGGTAGATAATTTTACTTGATCAACATCTTACATCAGTGAAACTACTTCATTACATCTCCAAGTAGGCTGACCAGATGTATTGTTTAAAACAGGACACAAAACAACAGTACTATCCTGTTTCAAATAGTATGTATGGTCAGCCTACTGACATCTTGAATTTAGCCCAGTGAGACTAGGCTGACCATACACACTGTTTGAAATAGGACAGTACCATTGTTTTCTGTCTCATTTAAAATGGTGACTCTGGTCAACCGATCTCAAAGTCACTTGAATCTCTTCCAGTAGATGATAACTTGTTTGACTGAGTCAGCTGGCCCAAATGAATTAAGATTTTGTTGAAGTACCTGCTGAGCTTAATGTACTATATATAATAGTGTCTGTTGAAGAGTATCATAGCTAACTGAACACTTAATTTTTTTAAATATGAATACTATATTTTTAAAAGAGAAAGTCGGAATAGGTTGAAAGAAGAAATTTAGCTAACAAACTACCAAGTTCCTGGAGCATTCTGAAAATTAGTACAATATTTGTAAAATCTACATTAACTTTATACTTACAAAACTAAATGAGAAGAGATTTTTAATCCAAAAAAAATAAAATTATCTTCAGCATAATTTGTAAACTACTAAATTGTATTTGCTCTATTGTCTATATAAAACAAATGCATTTGAGAAAGAATCATAACAAGATTTCACCCATCCCATCAACATTTTCATTAATTATGTATATATAGTAGTAGTGCTAAATTTTTAATCAAAGTTGGCTAGTCCAGGATAACTTCTTTTAATTTGATTTCAGTTTTTCTGCTAGAAAACAGAAGTACTCAACTGTCCAAATTTTGTTCTAGCCCTGGCAGTATTTTATAGGCAGGACACTCCTATGTTGAAGATGTCATAGATTTACTGTATAAATTAAATTATTGTGCCGATAGGATATCAACATTGATGGTGGATAAATTCTGTGTGAATCAGGGTATTTATGTGTGAATTATCTTTAACATGTGACTAAACTGTTGAAGATCTAAAGAAGCAATAAAACTTGAGGAAAGGAATGACACAGGATTGTACTACAAACCGCAGAAATAAACATATAACCAGATGGGAGATAAACTATTCTATAACTGAAAAAGAAAACATTAACAATATATCCAAGAACCATTTAAAAATGTCATTAACTTGTAAAGTCCACAATGGTTATAATGCACTTAGATACATATTGCTTTATCAAATTCTCAGAACTGAGAAGCATACTTAATATATTTTTTCTATTTACAAAAGAGGAAATTCTAGTTTTGAAAAGTTGACTAATCTCAACTCACAAATCTAGTGAATCTGAGCCCAGAATATAGTTTTCACGGTTTTCTGTTCAAGGCTCTTTGCACCATATTATACACTCTTAACTGGGTACCCATTATTTAATGTGTATTGGGGAAACCAAGAAAAAAAATCATTGTTTATACAAATGAAGATTTTTTAATCTAATTGGATTGACAGGGAAAGGAAGAGCACATATATATGTTCACAAAATTCTTGACACATAAGAGACAATAAATGTGTGACTGAACTAAAAAGAGCTAAGTGCCCGATTAACAAAAGGCAATAGATATTGTAATCACTAAGAAAAGGCTAGTGAAAAAATGTTGGAGGATATAAGTGAGTTGTATGAGGAGATGGGAAGGAATTTCCTTCAGGTACAGTATGCCATGAACCAACACACAGGACCTTTTTTGATTCAGAGAATGACTAGTAGACTAGCTTGGCTGTAGCAGAAACTTTGTGTAGGACAGTAATGGGGGTAGAAATAGGGAGTGGAGATGGATGAAAGAGTTAGAATTAGACTGAAAAAGTGATATGGGGCTAGATGTGAAGAACATTTAATTTTAAATTTAATGCTGTAGAAAATGCAGAACTTTGAAAGTCTTTAAATTTTGTTTCATTTTTGGTGAAGTCCAAAATAGGATAGATTTTAATCCAAATAACTTCAGATTAAGGTTAAAAACATGGTTCTGTTTTTGAAAATTAAATTTGTTGCCATAAGGCACTCCTCACTTAACAACCAAGTTCCATTCCTATGACTAAGTCATTAAGCGAATTGGTTGATAAGTGACGAGCTTAAAAGTGGATGTCTTGTGGCATGTTGTGGCACCATAAGGTATCTATTTTTCAGCAGTAGATATCATGAAACATTACACTTATAAACAAAATATGTAGTCTTGAGTGATTGCAAATACTTCACGTAGTGAATATTAACCAACTGCAGGGATGAGACAAAGACTGAACTAAAAAGAGCTAAGTGCTTAAGAGAAATTGGATTCCCAAGACTCACACAGATTGAGAAAGAGGATTCCCTGAGCTGAAGAATTGATTGTAAATCTGAGTGGTTGTTAAGTGAGGTGTGGCTACATAACTTATGTTCAATAGAGTGCATGCATTTACAGTGTACAATTTGATGAGTATTGACAGGTCTACACACTAGATCTATCAATAGAAACTACCACCCCAACAAAAATATAAAACATTTCCATCACACCACCATGCCCACAGAATAAACTGGATTCTATTTGACTCTATCACTACTTAGCTATTTCATCCTCCATCTGTCACTTAATTTTCTAAAATTTTATTAAACTGCATACTATTTTTGACTATTTTAGGATTGTTAGAAATTAGACAATGAAAGCGTAAATTATTTGAAAATTGTGAAGTGTAATGAAAAGGTAAGGCCTTATTTTTTTAAGTTACATACAATTACTGAAGGACTAAAACAACCATGTAATGTAAGATGGGCTCAATGAGCCATTAGAAGTAAAAAAAATATCAACAGGAGTATTCTATTATTATAGGAGTGTTGTGATTTGGGCAGATACTAAGACTGGGGACATAGATTCTTGATGTGAGGATGCAGAAACGGACCAGATTTTTTTGTAGACTGCAAGCTGTCTCATTGGTACTTCCATTTCAGCCTCAGGTATTGGATTTCAATTCATGCCCCAGCAAAATTTCAAGTTATTTTAGGTTAGATACTATTGAGCCTGCTCAAAGTTAGATAATAGCAAGTATCTAATCCATGAATGCACAGGGTCAGCATGCATCAACTCAAATACATCATCCATTCCTACAGTATTATTCTAAAATATTACCTGATCCCTGTATTCCCCAGATTAAAGCCTTTTAATGGATTTACATTGCTTTTAGATTAAACCAAAATTCCTTAGTATGATGGGTAGGATAATTGAAAATCTGATGTTTGCTTATTTCTTCACACTACTCTCTCATCATGTTCTATTTGGTCTATGTATTATAATTCATGTCTTTTCTCTATCATGCCTGTCACACTTTGATAATATGCAATGCCACTGTTTTCTGAGTCTAAACTCAGGATGGTTCTCAGACACTTTAGTATATAGCATCAGACTGATCAGAGAGTCATGAGCTTTGGAAGTGGAAAAAACATGTCCTTGACTACTTTCTTGTCATTCACTAACACTGGGACTCATTAATGAATCTCAAGAAGCCTCAATGTCTTTATTTGTAAAATGAAAATGAGTTAATACTATTAATCTTCTTGGTTTCTTGTGGGGACTAAATGAAGTAGCAGAATGTCTAAGAACAGGAAATCTGCACTGAGACAGTCTTGGATATATTCTAGCTCTGCCACACATGAGCTGTAGGATCTTAGGAAAGTTACTTAACTTGCTCCTACTCCCAGTTCACCTCTGAAGGAATAAGTCTTAGGCATACTGTATAAACTCTATAGCTCATTCCTGCTGTGCAGAATCTGGGTTATGAACTAATTACCCTCAAAAGAGCAGAGTGAGAAAAAAACCTCATTTCTCAGGGCTCAGCTTGTTTTTTCAGCAAGAAGTAATTCTTCAACAGAGACTATGGAATCATGAGGTACTGCAGTACTCTGCAGTGGTCTGGATCAGCACACAGTGGAGGGAAGGAGATCTTAATCTGATTTTGTCCCCAATCCCAGAGGTAAATGACCTTCAGCAAAATCAAAAGGTAAAGTAATCAATACTTTCTTGGGTGGGAGGTGGCTAAATAGAGCTGAAAGCCACTGGCATGTCATGTAGTTTTTCTTTTGCTAAAGGGGAATTCTCATAAATCTCTTGGTAATATTAGGGAAAGGGCTGGTATTTACCTAACAATGAACAATTGCATAGCAGGATAAAACAGAAGACAATATTTTTCCTTGTCAGTATACTGCTATAATTACTCATTCAGGCCAGAATCCCAACTCCTGATCATGACAAAATAGAAACTGGGTTTTCGCTAATTTTGAAGCTTAAAATCCCCAATACCCAAAAGCCAGGTTCCCTTGACCAGAGTCTGATGCCTGGCCTATTAGATGCCTATTCCTCAAAAATACTTTTGAGGGAGATCCAAGATGGTGGAGTAGGTAAACTCTGTGCCTGCTTCATTCCATGAACACATTAAAATTACAACTAAATTATTGCATAAACAAAATGGAGAACTGTTAGAAGTCTAGCTGAACAGAAACCTTATAACTAAGGGTACAAAAAAGAGGAGGCCACAGCAAGACTGGTAGGAAGGACACAGATGTGGAAAGAGCAACCCTCTGATGGCAGTAAAAATCAGGAAGGACATCCCACCCACGGAGGTTCCCCACAGAGGAGCAGGCTCCCTAGCTCAGAGCACTGGTACTGAGAACAGGAGTCCCACAACACCTGACTGTGAAAAGCAGTGAGGATTCCAACTGCCCAGTTGAGACAGAAGGCTCCAGGAAACCCAAATGTCCTTTTAAAGTGTCAGCATAAACTCAGTCACTCTGGGAAGAGGGATGTTGACTCAGGGGGCACTGGAGGCATACGGGGAGCAGACTGAGGTGTGAGGTTTGGAGTGAGGGGTAGAGGACAGTAGCCATTTTTCCTGGGTGCACCCTCCTTCCCTGCAACCAGCTGATGGGCACCATCATTCCTGTGTTCCTCCTGCCCTGACACAGCCAAATCTGAACCTGATTGATCTGTTGACCTTTACTCGCTCCACAATGATAATTCACTGGGACCCCACCTCACCCAAGTCTGCCAGCACCAGAGGCACATTCTCCAGTGAGCAACCAGCCCCATTCACATTGCAATCTTCCTTGGAAAACTAATTAAGTCCCCAGACACAAGGCTGTGGGGATCGGCATTGGGGTGCTCTGAGACTTTTGTTGAATAGCTCCAGGCACAGCATTGGCATCAAACCAGAATCTATAGGAACACCAATTTAGTTGACCAGGGAGACAGTGCCAGGGCAGGAAATTTTAGAAGAAGAAATAAACAAGATGGAGGCAAGTAATCTTTTAGATACAGAGCTCAAAATGATAATTTTGAGGATGATCAAGGAACTCAGTAAAAACTTCAACACAGAGATAGCAAGCATAAAGAAGGATGTAGAAACCATAACAAAGGACCCGTTGAGAAGAATACTATAACTGAAATTCAGAATGCAATAGAAGGAATCACCAGCAGAATAGAAGGAGCACAGGATCAAATCAGTGAATTGGAAGACAGGGTAGCAGGAAATATCCAATCAGAACAGCAAAAAGAAAAATGATGATTGTTTAAGGGACTACTGGGACAACATTAAGAGCAAGAATATTTGCATCATAGAAGTAGCAGAAAAAGAAGAGAGACAGCAATGAACTGAGAACCCATTTGAAGAAATAATGACTGAAAACTTCCCTAACCTGACAAAGGAAAGAGACATACAAGCCCAGGAAGCACAGAAAGTCCCAAACAACATAAACCCAAATAAACCCAGACCAAGACACATGATAGTTAAAATGGCAAAGGTTAAAGACAAAGAAAGAATACTAAAAGCAGCAAAAGAAAAGCAACTAGTTACTTATAAGGGAGCTCCCATAAGACTGTCAACTGATTTCTCAGCAGAAACTTTACAGGCCAGAAGGAAGTGGCAGAAAATACTCAATGTGATGAAAAGCAAGGGCCTACAACCAAGATTACTTTACCCAGCAAGGCTGTCATTCAAAATTGAAAGACAAATGAACAGCTTCACAGATTAAAAAAGTTTAAGGAGTTTCTTACCACCAAGCCAGTATTACAAGGAATGTTAGAGGGACTGCTTAAAGATGGGACAAAAACAAAACAAACAAACAAACAAAAAACAAAAAGCAAAATTATGAACAATAAAATGGCAATAGGTAAACATCAATAATTACCTTCTATTTAAATGGATTAAATGCTTCAATCAAAAGACACGTAGGGAATTGCTCAGAGTTGAGTGTCGAACAGAGGAAGATAAATAACAAGTTGACCTGGCTTATAGGGGAAATCCAAAGAAGAAAATAAACAAGTGGAACAGGAACAAGTTCATAGATATAGAAAACATTTGGTTAGTTGCCAGATGGAAGGAAGATTGGGGGAGCAGGTGAAAGAAGGGAAAGAGATTGGGAAGTTCAGCTTGTTAGTTTCAAAGTAATAGTTATGGGGTGATAAAGTATAACATGGGATTATAGTCAATAATGTTACAATAACTGGAAAGTGTCGGATGGGTACTAGATTTGTTGGGGTGATGGGAGGAGAGTGAGAGGGGTGGGTGAAAAAGGGAAATAAATCAAGTAGTCAAATTTATAGTCACAAAATAGTTATAGGTATGTAAAGTGCAGCATAGGGCATATAGTCAATAACATTGTAATAATTCTATATGGTGTCAGATAGGATCCAGATGTGTTGGAATAAGGATTTTATAAATTATATAAATGTCTCATCACTATGCTGCCGTACATTTGAAACAAATATAATATTGTATTTCAAATGTAATTGAAAGATAAATATAAATGAGAAAAAATAAACCAACAGCACCAACAAAAGAATACATTTGACATACCTCCATCTTAGATTACCTTTTTACTTTAGTTACCACAAGAAGGTGAAGTCTGTTATTTTTCATCTTTCTTTAGATCCCAATTTCCAAAAGACTGAACTTACTACCTCTTTCTGACATCACTCTTCTCTAACTTGAAATTATGATAATGTCCCCTTTACAGCTCATGGTGATTGAGAAATCTCTTCTGCTTTCACCTCCTTGCTCTATCAGAAATCTACCTCTCATTTGAGGACACTACCCTCCAGGAAGTCATTTCATGTGTTGGCTCTTCTTCTTTTTACATTCTCCTTGTACCACTCAGGCTGGAGGAGGGTAAAGAATAGGTTGTCCTTCTCTATTTCCTAGTTGCTTTCATTGTATTTTTCCATCCTTCTTACCTAAGCTGTCCAACTTTGAACTCATGTCATGAAGCTATGCCAACAAAAACACCTTCTTGTAATAATCATCTAATCCACTATCTTGAAACATTATCTACAGACTCACAGTTACTTTCTTTAACACCATTATCATAATTTTGAGGAAATAATCATCCATGTAGATTGTCCTTTCAGTGCTTTGACCTTTCATTTCTTTGAACTATCTTCCTCTATTTTAATTTCCACCTACCTTAGCTACTCACTCCCATTGAAAAAAACCTACACTTTGTCATGAATGACCTCAATTTCAAGCATTCAGTCCCTCTGTTCATTTTCTCTTAGCCTTTCAACTAATTATTTCTAGTACCTCAACTCCAGTAATAATTTTATATCACAAGAACATGTAATTCCTTGATTTTATCATTTTTACTCTGCCTTTTATCTTCTCATGTCTTCACTACTCTCTTTCAAGTTTGAAAACCATGAACAATTACTATAATCATTCTTTTGTGTATACTCTTGGTATATACTCATGTGCCTTTCTTGCTCCATAATATTTACTTATCAAAATTATAACCTTCCTTATTTGCAAATTGCTATTTTACAACTGAATGTTGCTTGAGAAAAACACACAACCATGCTGAATGGTTTCACTTTAAATTCAGTATCACTAACCTAAAGTGAACCCTTAATGCTAACAATTATACTAGAATTTTCTAGTTTATTTACCCTTCAGCTCTCTTACATTATTATTTCATATAATTTTCTCTTTTTTGAAACCATTAACAAACACTTCATCATCCACAATCTCAGTTTGAGACCTTTCTTTCTATTTCATAGAGAAAATTTAATCAATCAGAAGAGAACTTCAACAAATTCCTACAGTCAAATCTAACCATACATCTGTATGAAACTTGTATTATTGTGGTAAAGTGCCTATACTCTGAGGAAAGGCCAACCCCGCCACCTATAGGGTAGATATTTTTTCTTATTCTTATTGGTCTAATTAAGGATATTACTTCAGCATTTTCCCTTTATCCTAAATATTTATACCTCCTCTCCTACCCGTACTCTTCAACTTTTCCAGGTCTTTCTTATATAACTATCCACTTATTCTCTAGCCAGTACCACTGTAAACCACTTCAGTAAGGCTTTACTTTTGTCCCTCCAATACTCTTGTCAAGATCACCAATGACATCCACAATGCTAAATTCAGTGTCAGTTGTTAGTCCTCATCTAGCTTAAATCATTGGCAGCATTTGGCACAGCTGATCACTCTCTTCTCCATTAAATTCTTTATTCACTTGGCTTTTACAATCACTTACCCTACTAGTTTTCCTTCTACTTCATTGATTATTTTTTCTTAATCTTCTTTGCTGTCTACTTTTCATCTTTTTCTCCTCTTTACATTAGAATACTCAGTCCTTAAATTTTTTTTCTATTTAACCTTAGTCTTTGGTGATATCATGACCTTAGGTGTCAATTATATAATGATATCTCCTATTGGTATCATTATAGGGCATTATAATTTCTTGTCCCAATTCATCATATCAAGAGCAGCCATGGAAGTCCTATTAAAATTGTAAGATTGTTTTTATACTCAAAACAGTCCTATTGGCTTCTCATTTCACTCAGGGTAAATATCCTTACAAAGGCCCTTGAACATTCATTACTTGTCTAATCATCCTCTTCTACACCTCTACTTCTTCTGATTTTACTTTGCATTTGCTGATGTTCTGCCTAGAAATCTTCTCTACTGGGTAGTAGGCATATGGTTCCCCATTTAACTCCTTTGACTCTTTACACAAATGTTACCTCTGTATTGAGGCAACTTTCTCAACACTCCTTATTCCTCTTGTTATATAACACATTATGTAGTTTGCAAATTTGTTCTTTATTGTAATATTTTTCTCCTACTAGAATATAATAATCAGGAGGGAAGGGGTATTTGTTTTCTGACAGATGTATCCCTAACACCTCTATAAATGTTTGATGATCAAATGAAAAAATGGGTTACATATAAACCAGAAATTGGTGCCTAAATAAGATTACTCTTGAGGTTTTTATTAGTATTAACATTTTGATTCAAGATACACTAGAGAATTACTTTTGTATTGACATAAACTTGTTTTAGGTTTAGACAGTAACTTGTGATTCATCAGGGTAATGGAAATTACACAATTGTTAAGACATTAACATTACTAAATATTATTAGTTGTATTACCTGGGGAGTTCAGAGTGGAGGGATTTGAGAAAAAAATTGGAAGTTTCTGTGGATGTCATTAAGGCAAAAAATATAAAAAACTCTTTATAAGTGGAAATAGTAATGTTTATAGGACATATTTGGGGCAAGTTTCCGGGTCTGTTCTCATCACAACCTTTCTAAGACTATTCTGAGAAACTTTGACATGTAATTTAGTTTTGATTTGGGTGATTGATGATAATAAAGCCTATGTACATATATAAAATATACTTTAATCACATAAATTTACATTTTAATTAAATATTACTATAATTAATTTTAACTTTAATGTTTTATTATAACATGAGTATATGGTATGTATAGGTGTGGTAAGAATAAAAGGTAAGGGATGGGTCATTTACTATAAATGTATGCTTTTTTAGAAGTAAGAGTGATAGTTGAAAGCTAAATTTTTAATGTCTGAATAGTGATTTCTAATAGAAAATGTACTACCCAGACTGGTCCAAATGACTAATAAGAAAATTGGTATGCTTCAGAAACAAGAGATTAATTTCTTCAATATTATCTAAGCTTCTATAAAACATGAATAAAAAATAAATAGCTAATAATAGTTTGTCACTGATAGGAGGAATAAAGATAAAGTATAATTAGACATGACAGAAATGTTAATACATTTATAAATCACCCAAAAGTTTACCTAAAAGATGCATAGAGTTTATTTAAACCATGATGTTAAGGGGTGGATTAAAATTAAAGCCTTTTAATAGGACAGTGATTTCCACAAGGACTTAATGTAGATGAGTTATATTTAGGATACTATTAATATTTAAGGATATTTTTATAGCAGCAATCTAATAGTAATATTAGTAAATTTATATTATATTATTAATGTATTATGCAAGTATAATACAGTAGCTACTCCTGCCTTCTACCTGACTCTGCATAAGGGATTCTTATGCTTGGTTTAGGAGGGAAGACCAGGTCTGCCTTTTGTTCTTCAAGGGAGAGATTTGCAAAGATAGTGACTAATGCCTAGGCCTTGGTTTATCGGGGACTTACGTCACTGGGACACACTGGATTACAGGAATTCTTTTCTCTCTTTTATTTTTAACATTCCTCTTTATTTAAGTAGTCTAATCAAATACTCCCCACATCTCAGGCATCCACTTAGATAACATCTATCACCCTCTTCCCCATTTTCTGGACTGGAATTTCCCCTTTTGTCTGTGCTCTGTCAGCAACCTGTTTGTTCCTTATTACTTTTCACACTTTATGAGTTTTTTTTGTTTGTTTGTTTGTTTGACCTACATGTCACCAGGCTATATACTTTTTGAAGCACCAACTTGTTCACCTTTAGCTTCCTGAAGAGAAGTATATATAGTACCCAGATCATTGTAGAGTGAATATTTATCCTCCTGCTACTGTGTGTCTGGCACGGGGCTAAATATTTTACACACATGATTTCATTTGATTCTCACAATAAATTTGGGAAGTAATTACTATTATTATGTCCATTTTCAAGATAAGAAAACTAGACTTAAAGTGAATGATTTGCCCAACATCACACACGTGGAAAGTGCCAAAACAAGCAATAGATTTCAAGTCTTTCAGAAAGTCTTAGGACATTCCCAACCACTTTGCTTCATGCAAATGATTATTGAATAAATTATTCAACTCAGGGTCAGAAAGAGTTGAGACCTATAGAATATACATCTCATTGCCATGTATCTTTAAATCTAAAGTTAACAATTCCCAAGAGTGTATTACAATTGTGTGTTTAATGAGAAACATTGCGCAGATTCTTAGTGGTGAGGGACTGTCTTCTCATTCTATAGCCTGGGGATTGGAGTGAGGCAGAGGGGACTCCTGGTAAAGTTGCAATATTCAGTCAGATGAAAAATCTCTTTTCCATTTTGGAATAAAGTCATCAGTTTCAAAGCAAGAAGGAACAAGAGTGTGAACTTCAGCTTCCAAACTCTACATTCTTGATGGATAAAAAAGAATGAAAGATAAAGCTACATCTTAGGTTTTCAAGTTTTATGTTTAATAAAAATCCAATGAATCTCTGCCAAATGGGTGAGTGGGAGTCAGATGTATAATTAAATCTCCTTCTGGAATATATGCCACTCAGAGATCAAATGGCTAGCATCAAATTTGTTTTTTCAAATGTGAACAATTGCCTCACAGAAAGTTGTGAATAGTTTTTCACCATGGACATTTAGCAAATAGATTTTTTTTTAGATAAACATTTTACTAATTTAAGAATCTAAGCACAAATTTAGAGAAAGAGAAATATGAGTAATTTATTGTAAACCATGCTTATTACAAGTGTCTGTGACTTTATGCAGATTGCATGTTGGGTTTCTTTTAGACTTAAGTTATTCCTAAGGTTTTTCTTCTTAAACCTCTCTCAATAGTGATTTACAATAAATGGATATAGCCATGTGATGAGTGACATTTTATATAAAAACACTGGATATTTGAGTTTGCCCTTTCATAGCACTGAAAAAAAAAAGAGCATCAAGAGATATTCACAGCCAGAATAAAGCAGATGAAATTTCAGCATTACCTTTAAATACCATTCCATACAGACAGTTTGCTCTGGTAGGAAGAGGTAAATAACATTTCAATTACAAGAAAAAAATGTTTGTACAAACACACCCTTCTATACTGGAGCCCAAAGCAAATTCTATTTTATAAGACTATATCTATAATAATGGTTACGATTCATTAGATATCATTAAATGGCTTTTTTCAAATCAATGTATAAAAGTATTTTAAATGCCACACATTGGTGGTATTTTCTAGTCAGAATATATTTTTAAAGGAGAACTCTTGCTTGAGTGCAACAAACAGTTATTTCTTCAATCAGAGCATCAGGTTGTAATTGATCTTTTCCCATGAGATTAATGAGCAAAAGCAGTTCTGATGGACACCACAAGGGAAGAAGCAGTTCTATTGTTTGAAGAAATATTTGGGTGCTTGGAATTTTCAGTTTTTATTTATACTTAACATAGCACATAGACACTATTTTATTCTGAATCTAGTTACTAATCTTTGTTGATCACTCTTTTTCTAGGTGAAGTCATCTGTAATATTGTACCCTGGGGTAAATATAACTTGTAGCCTGCCTTAATAGTTGGTATTAATCTAAAGAAATGATAAATGAGTCCCCTATGCTGAAGTGAAACACTCTTAACAAAGTTTATTGTTTCTTAGAAATTAGAAAGTTTTTTAGAAAGGTTTCTGGAAAGGTTTCTCCCTACTTTTTGAGTAAATGGTGCTACCCTACACCAGTGCTCTCACAGTAGTAATGTAACAAGAATTTGGCCTCACTTTGAGCTTTCAGCTGAGAGAAGGGTAATTTCTCCTGCTTCGTGACCAATGCAAGGTTACTGCATGCTGAGCACATGTGCTGTAGTTTTTGCCCTTAGGTCAATAGAGGTTGAAGGGGTCTTAAGGCAGAAATTAAAGCTCAATTTGGGCATGGAAGTCTTTGGGTATCTTCAGGTTGATGGTATGTGTATAAGTGAAAAGTTGTTCCCTCTACTAAGAAAGGGTCATCAGTGATATCCTGGGGGAATTCATGTGGCTCTTCTCGCTGAATCTTACCTCTGGATAAAGGAAAGATACAAGTGTAGTTAAATGGTTGGAATATGGGGTAGGGAATTCTTATAGTTCATTTCTACCCATTAAAATACTTAGGCCAGCTGCTGAACTTTTCTCAATTAGACTATAAATACTTGAGTTTCTTATAAAAGAAAATATATATATTTAGAATAATTTTTGTGATTCTTTTATGGTAATATCCTTCCTATTTTCTTTGGTAATTCTAATATTCAGATGGAAGTACTATACATAGTATTAAGGAAGTTATTGTTGCAACACTGGTTTTAGCCACGAGTGATTTTGAAGGTGTAGTCAAAGGGCCATATATTTGGTTATCATTTAATAGGAAGAACAATAACAACAGCAATAACAAAAGCAACAGTAATGATTACTTGGGAATTCAATGCAAATTTTAACTACAAATAAGCTATGCTATCCAGTCAATTTTGAAAAACCGGGATATTTGGCATGATGTTTGGAGTTGTGACATAGTTGCAAAAAAGTTAATTCCTTTTGACTTCTGCCAGTTAGTATTAAACTTATGAGGCATGAAATCATCTAATTCACAGTAACAGGTTTTCTATAGAGTTCCCAGTAGAAAACATTTATGCTTCAAACATACGTGCCTAGATCTCACAAACAACAAGAACATTTATTTACAAAAATGCAGTCTTCCCCTTTCAGTGCTCACAAACAAAATAATTTTTATAGAAAGATGGGGGGAAATGGACCATAAATCTGTCCATATCTTTTGTGATGGCTGAACAAATCAACTGAGTTAAATCCTAGAATATATTGCATTTGCATATATATATACACACGCACACACACACACACACACACACATATATATATATATGTGTGTATATATATATATATATATATATATATACATATATATTCAAACTTTTGGCAATTGCTACTATTTCCTCATCTCCATTTTAGTTCAGGTTTTTGCATTACTTTTTCTTTCATGAGAATGGGCTGTGTTATTTTTGTCATCAAGTGGAGAAGTACAGGATGCCTAATAAGATCAAACTAAGATGAAAAATTACCCCATTTCATAGTATGAAAAGATAAATTTTAACATACCAAGTTTCATGAAAGGCAGGAGAGAAAAATGCGTATTGGACACTGAACTGTCACTAAGTTATTCCCAATGTTATTGCCACCTGAGGTTTCAGAGTATAGTCAGACCTTTACGACACTGTTCTGGACTGGAATCTTGAAATCATTTAGATTCAAAGGAAGGTATATCACTGTATTTTTTTTTTTTTTTTTTTTTTTTTTTTTTTTTTTTTTTTTTTTTTTTTTTTTTTTTTTTTTTTTTTTTTTTTTTTTGCTCTTTGGCATGTGGGCAGCTCCCCGACCGGGAATCGAACCCAGGCCGCAGCACTGACAGCGCCAGCGCGGAAGCCCCAAGCCGCTACACCATCAGGGAACTACCCATCTCATAGACTTTTAGAACGTGCTGACCACTTACAGAAAATCATTAGCTCTCAGTTTCTTCTTTTCCTTCAGGTTTCTAAAACACTGCATTTTAAACCTTCTTTCCTGTTTTTATGAATTGCTAATATCTTGTAAAATCCATTCAGAAATTTGACTTAGTCTGAATTTCTATTTAGTAATGTTTATTTATTGTTTCAGATTTAGAAGTAGTACATTTTTCTGTAGCAAATTTAGAAAATAAAAGATGTACAAAGACTAAGATAAAAAGCATTTACAATCTGAAAATCAGAGATGACCATGATGTATGTGTTCTTTTCTCTCCCTTTTTGTGCACACATACACAAAACCGCTCTACCATACACACATTCATATACATAAAATTGGAACTATATTGTAATATGACATGAGGGTTACTCATATTTTTCTTTTTCATCCCCTACAAAGTGGGGAATATTTACTGTAAACCCTTCCTGTACATTTGAATCACCTGAGGAGCTGTAAAAGAGTAGTAAAAAAAGAAGTCTGCATTCAGCTCCAGAAATTTTGATTTAATTGGTCTGATTTCATGTATAAGTATTTCTAAGAAGTTTCCCAGATATTTTTATTTCTTTACAAAGTAGTCAATAATATAAGAATTGCTATTTTCTCTAAATCTTTGTACTCAGAAATGAGTCTATAACTTCTTCTCAGTCTAGCTCTTCTCCTACTTGTTCTCTGACAGTTGTGGATTGATTTGGATTGTAGTTTTTAATTCTTCATTTTGTTCATACTATCTTACTATAAACCCATAATGCTCTTTTCTAGATGACTTTGCAAAATCTCTGTTACTGAAGTAGCTAAAGTATATTTAATATCTCTGACACTTTGCTATGTGTCTAGATCTGGCCAATAGAAAGTTAGTGGATATGAGATGAACAAGGGGTTAAATACGCTTGGCTCATCATGCTTAGTCTATATGCTGTGAGAAGAACATGCCCACTTAGTCATGGTTTGGTCAGCATTTCAAAATGTACTACTTATGTCACATGGAGGACACCTGAATTCAACAGCTGGAGCTGAGCCCAGCTGTTCAAAGCATGAAACAGAACTATTCCTGCTTACCCATGGATTTATATGCAAAACAAGCAAAACACAAAACATGTTTTATGTATGTACTAATATTTTCTGGGTTTTGTTATACAGCATCAATGCAGAAATGAAATTGACTAGTTGTCTCTTCTTCAGATTTTTGTTTTGCTTGTTTGTATGATCTTATATTCTGCTTCTCTTATACTTCTGACAATTCCTACTTAAGATACTTTGCTGTCTTTTCTCCATGTCAATAAATGTAAGCACTACCCCAGAATTTCATTCTCAGCCCTTGTCAATTCTTACTCAATAAAATCTCCTGGCCACCACTTTTATCCCCATTATTTCAACTATATTAATTGTGTCTTTATCAGTAGCTCAAGACTTGAACAGAAAATTTGTGGATTTTATATATAAAATGACACCAGGACTCAAGTTTAATCATGTAGAAGTTGAACTCATTACTTTCTTTCCCCAATATGCTACTTCTCATGATACCCATACTGGTTAAGGCTACCATCCAAGTTGTCAGTCAATAAAAAAGAAGAGAAGGGAAGAGGAAGGGAGCCTAGAGGAGAAAATAAAAGAAAAAGGAAAGGAAAAAGGAAAGGAAAGGAAAAAAAAGAAAGGAAAAGGAAAGAGATTAACCTAAGCTTCTAATTTCTTGAATTCCTATAGCCACTTGAAAAACTTGAAACATCTCCTCATGACACAATTTATAAAGAGTTTCCTAGATAACCTGAATCTCTACAAAATTTGGCCATTCTGTGTTATTACTGTACTCTAAAACTTGCATTTGTCATTTTTTTCTCACTTCTTTATCTAAACTCATTTATGTCAGGGTCTGTGTTGTCTTCATGTTTGATTTTATAGTCACCGATACAGTGCTGACACATGGTCTGTATCCAGTAAATATTTATTGAGCGAATTGTGTCAGAAGGTATCAGAGACTGAAGGCATAATGTGTGGCCTTTTTAGAAATTGGCAGTATGACCAAGAATAAATTACTTTGTATTTATTTTCAGTTTTCATGTCTATCAATTTGGAATGTACTGTATTATCTATCTTCAGCAAAGAGATGTTCAATGATTAACAAATAAAGTCATTTAAAATAAAAATGAAGTGCTAAAGAAATGATAATTAATTATATTAGGTTATGGAACTTGGTTCATTGTGTTATTAGTATTTTGTCTGTCTATTGAAATCACACTGCCAAATGATGACCTAATTATATCCCATTTGCCAGATGGTTAATTGTGGAAAGCAAAGAAGATTTGCAGTGATTGTAAATATTGTTGTCTCATAGTAAAACACTTTCCAGAATTTATTTTTAAATGATAATTTTTACCTTGTAACTTTAGAAACCTATTTCTGAGTTTAATACAGTTATTATAAACATATGGAGTGAGGATAATGATTCAAAAAGACCTAAGTATAACAATAAAAAAAGCCAGTGCAATGTAATTTAAACAATTCCATTTTTTTATGATGTTGGGCCAAATTATAATTCAAGGAGCAGGATGATATAATATGACCCATCAGACATCTTCCAACTTTGTCTTCTATTCTTTACTTCTAACAAAGCCTCGGGCTCTGAGTTGGAGGCAGTATGTATCTGAATCCCAATAAACACTTCTATCAACCTTGAGAAATTGGATTTCATATTCACGATATGTAATTCAGGTACCATTTCATCATTCTAATATGTGGGGTTTTATCGTATTCCTCAGAGTCCAAAGTAGCTCTTTATGTTTACCAAAATGCCGAGCCTTATTGAGACTTTTATAGGCCATTAAAAAACTTCAGGTACTGCCCAGCCCCAACTCTTTTGTAATTCAAAACAAAAATTATTCAAAATCATAAAATAAGTTTAAGACAATTCAACATAGTTTCAATATTTCATGTCATGACTAATTCTATGTCTTTTAAAAAAGGTAAAATCTTTCCAAAAATGATTTTTGTTTTCTGCTTTGCTTATTCCCTGAGGTTTCTGGTCTTCATATTGGGCAATCCAGATGTAATCCAAAGGTTCACTGATTTGTGATTATCCATTTGTTTCATTCTTATATCTGCTATTGATTGTCACTTTGCCACTTTGGAGTCAAATGTAACAATAAAAGCAGACCTTAGACTTTAAAATATATGACAAAGTTTATTTTAAAGAAATTCTTCATCTGTCAAACTATTGGTATAAAAAAGTTAAGAAGAACAAACAAAAACAACTTGAAGTTAACGCATGAGTATTGTCTGAATCCATATGGTGTGCAATGTACTGGGCTTTATATAATTTTATTTTCTGAAAAGTTTGGTTATACCTCATGTTTTTATTTATTTGTTGGTGTCAGGCAAATATATTGGCAATCAAGTAACAGCTTACAAATAATAATGTTCCATGACATTAATTTCTTATTCATATTACAGTTCAATAAATTAAAAAAAAAAACCTATTTACTATGTCGCACTCATTAAGGTCCAACATTGATCACATTTGTATTGTATCACAGTGTTTACTACTAATCACCTTAATTGGAAAATGAATTGCTTACTCATATGTCTAATAATGAGTAGAATTGGCTTTCATAATAACTTCTCTATTGTTATCAATCAGCTATTTACATAATCACAGGGAAAGCATATCATTCTTATTTGTAAGAAAAATCAAATTAAGTGTCCTACCAGGCAATATAGTAATAATCCTTACACAATACTTAATGTTTTCATTACTTATCAATTCATTTGTTATTGTGCTACATTCACAACAGTTAGGCAGGTAGCAAACAGAAGATCTTTTACTGCTGTTTAAGCAGCAATAAACAAATAGATGCAAAATATGTTGGAGTGAATATATTAATGCAAATGATTATATAAAATGTCAGTTATTCCAGTTTATCTTTGCTAATATTGCTGAAACAGATTGTGTCAGATGTACTTACCTTTTATGGGTAAAGGTTTTATATCCTTTAATTGACTTTAATTTTTTTAAAAGCCTTTTTTAAGACTTTTTCAGTGTTTGTTGTTGCTACCCATTTCTTTTTTCTAAAAAAGTTATTCTGAGAGACATGAGATGACTACAATATAAAGTATCATTCATGTGTTCATTCATTCATTCCTTATACTTGAAAACATGTGCTAGGCTCTGGGAATATAAAGATGATTAAGAGCAAAAATTATGCCTTTGCAATGCCTCAGGTCTTGCAGAGATGTAGAAGTAAACTCTGAATTATAATGCACAATATTGCTTCTGAAATATCTCTAATGAAGAGAGAATGGGGATCTTGGAACAGAGCCTGAATGTTAAGTTCCAACGTTTTGTTTTTTGTTTTTTTAATTTTAAAAAATGTATTGTTTGCATTTTATTTCCATAGTTTTCAGACCCTTTTTATAAACTCAATACCTTTCTCAAAAGAAAATTCAGTTCAAAGTTGATGGGTAAAACATAAAGTGCGTGAGAGTATGCAGCCCACTCCCTCCAGAGAAGACTGCGCAGCCTGAGGCTTGAGAACTATCCTGTGTTTGTAAACATATGATTCTTTCCACATTACTTGGGTGAATTACTTTACTTCATTTTTAAAATATTTATCCATATTCTTTCACAAGTTGGACCACATTTATTTTATGGCATGGTTTTCCCACTCAATGTAACTGAATACACCCAAGTATGCACCTTGATAGAGAAGTACTGTGGTTTAGTGTACTAAGAAGTATAATGTATATACGAACAGGATGCTGAGAGGCAGAGGAGAAATACTAAAATCAGAGTTGGCAGGATTAAGGAAAGGCCTATCAAGAAGTATCCCAGAAGAACTGTATATATATTAACATACTTATTGAACACTTTGGGTCCTATAATATATTAGTGACTAAAAGAACAAACATATATCCTGTTCTCATGATGTTTATAATCTGTTAGGAGAAACAAGAGATAATGGCTAAGAACTTTCTCAAATTGATGAAAGGCATCAAGTCATTCATTCAAGAAGCTCTCCAACTCCAAGGAGTCATAAAAAATGTCTTCACTCAGGTAAATTATGGTAAATCAGTTGAAAACAAAACCAATGAGAAAATTTTAGAACAACCAGAGGGGAGAAAAAGACATATATTCATAGAAGCAACAATTAGACTAAGAAGTGATTTAGCAATAAGAACCATGGAAAGTAGAAAACAAAGATATATCAATTAGAATGTTCTAAAGGATAATAGCTGCTGACCAAAACTTCTAAATCTAATAGAACAATTCTCCAAGAATGAGAATGAAAAAAATGACATTCACAAGAACAAAAGCTGAGAAAATTTATTACCAGCAAATTCACATTTCGAGTAAATCATACAGAATATTCTTCTGACAGGTAATCAGTCCAGATGTGTATTAGCTTGGGCTGCCATAATGAAATACTGTGGAAAGGGTGAATTAAAGCACAGAAATTTATTTCTCGGTTCTGAAGCCTAGGAAGTCAAAGTACTGGCCAATTCTTTACCTAGGGAGAGCTTTCTTCTGGCTTGTAATGAATGCCTTCTTGCTGTATACTTACATGGCCTTTCCTTGGTGTGTACATGAGGACCCCACCTTTATGACCTCATCTAAATTGAATTACCTCTCAAAGGCCCCATCTCCAAACACCATCACTTTGGGCATTAGGACTTCAGCATAGGAGTTTTGAGTGGACACAGACATTCGATGTACTGGGATTCCCAAAGAATGCATACACATTTTAAGAGATATTATGTATGTATTACTTTTAGAAGTTGAATTGAATTATATAGTAGCAATGTGTAGCATGGTATTCACTCAAAAATGGCATTAATTAAATGAATGCTAGCATCACCATGTGATAGGCAAGACCGTTGAAGAAAATGATGGAAGCACAGTTGTTCAGAGATAGCAAGACCATTAGAAATGGTGTTTGAAATGTGAGAATGTTGTGGAAGTACAATGACAATGGAGTGTTCAGGCAGTTCATCAAAAAAATAAGGATCCAGGAAACTGAAAGTAAAATATGGAAAAAGGTATATCATTCAACATTTAAACATTTACCCAAATGAAAATTGGTATAGCTACATTAATATCAGACTAAATAGATTTTAAAACAAGTAAAAGGCCTTATTAGAGGCAAATAAAAAAGCTTAATAATAATAAAGGTCCAATTTACATAAAAGTATCTACATTTCTATATACCCTATAATGCAGCTTTAAAATATATAATGAAAGGATTCCTGGAAACATAAGGAAAAATAGGTAAAGCTACAATTGTAGTAACATATTTTAACACTTTATTTTTAACTAATAAAATAAACACTGAGGATATAGAAGATTTTCATAGCACGATTAATAAACTTGACTAACATACTAGATGTAGAACACTTTGTTAATTAGATAAACAGTATCATAAAACCCCTACAGTAAACATTATACCTTATTTTGAATTGCTGAATTGATTTCCCTTTGAGATTGGAACAAATTATAGATGTTCACTATTTTCTTATTCATGTAACATTGCATTGGATGCCCTAGCCATAGCAGTAAATCAGAGAAATAAATATAGCAATATGAAAGGACAACATAAATTTGTCACTGTCCACAGGCAATGTTATTTTGAATGTAGAAAATCCAAAAAGATTCTACAGAAAAACTATTAAAATTAATGACAGTTTATTAAGGAGTTTGGATACAAGTAAATGCACAAAATTAATTCTATTTCTATATTCTAGCAACAAATGAATAAAAATGAAAATTTTAAATTGATACAATTTACAATAGCATAAAACCTCACCTAGGGATAAATCTAACAATAACACAGAAAATCTTTAAGACCTCTATATTGAAACATGCAAGATATAAGATAGGTAAATTAAAGAAATAGAGGAATATACAGAGTACATGAATCAGAAAACAGTATTATTAAGATGTTTGTCTTCTCCAAATTGATCAATAGATTTAATTAAACTTCAATGAATTGTTTTGTTTTGCTTTTGTGGAAATTGAAAATCTGATTTCAAAATTTATATTAAAGTGCAAACAGTCAAAATTTGTGAAGGCAATTTTAAGTAAAAGTAGTAAAGCTGAAATACCTATGTTATCAACTATCAAGATATGAAGAATAATTACTACATGATTCCATTTCTGGAATGTTCAAAAAACCAGGCAAAAATGTATACTTTGTATTGAGAAATGCATGCTTAGATAAACTTTTCACAGTTTTCATTATTATAAATCAGCAGTGTTCCACTTTGGAGGAGTGGTAAAGTGTGTTCAATAATTGGATGGGGCACGAGTTTCTGCATGCAAAATTCTCCTTCTTGACTTATGTAGTGGGTCCATGAGTGATAACTCATTAAGCTGCCCATTTTTGTGTGTATGCTTAATGTGCAGTTTTATATTTCATGATAAAAATTTTTTTAAAGATATACTCAGACTAAAGCACATATAAATATACTCTGAGATTGTGCTTTGGAAGAAAGTAATACCATACTAGGACAGTATCTAACAACTAGAAAAAGTAAAACTGAGCTTTGAAGAGAGAGTACAAAATAAGTAAGCCAATGAAAACTGGAGACAAGATATCTGCAATTTATAGTAATCAAGTGTTATGATCAGAGAATATTTCCACAGCGTAATATAAATCTAAATTTTCAAAATCCTTTCTGAGGATTTTTCTTACTGTACAATGAGCATTCCAGATTGAGGGAGAGTCTGTAAAGACCCAGTAGTGAGGAGAGCATGGATATTTAAGGAATTGAATTAATTGAAACCTAGTGTGTCTAGAACATGAAGAATTGCAAGATTTACGCAAACTGAGGTTTGAATGGTTGGCCAGACTATAGAAAGATCTATAGACCAGGGTAATCTCATGGGCAGTGGGTAGCTATTGGAACGTCTATAGTGAGGTTTGTTGGATATAACACAATCAGATTTGCATTTGAAAAAGTTAGCTCTGGTTGCAGCCTGCACTGTGCGAAATGGATCAAAAGGCCTAGCACAGGCTTGGGCATACATTTTCAGGACAAGGACTACTATTCTCCAAGTGTCATGGTTCACTAGCTATTTATTTTATTATTCCGGCAGTCACCCCAAAATTGTTTGGTGGTCCATAGATGAACCATGATGATTATCTTACCCAGCCATGGCCTAGCATACTCCAGGGGCCCTTTTTTAAGTAGGCTACTGAAAAAATCAAGGACGTTAGTCTTGGTGTCAGTGGAGGTGGTGAGAAATGGATAGATGTGTGTAGGGGAACTCTAAGTTTGGAGACAATAAGCTGTTAAAACTTTATAGATACATATGTTTTGACAAAATAATACTAAGTGCTAAATCTGTTTTATTTCAGAGGATCACAGCTTCAGGAAAGGAAACAGTAACAATTCTGCTAATAACCAGTTGCATTTCTCTCAAGAAAAAAGCAGTATTGTGTGTACATATTTCTTCTGCTTGGTTCACATTATAACATAGAGCTTCTACTTCTTAGGCTATATTAATAAGGAAACCAGTGTCTTTATCAGTAGATGCAGTGTGGTCCTTATTTCCCTAGTATGATTGTACAACACTAGACAATTTTTGCTATATGACTTATAGCAGTTAAAAATGTGTATATCCTTGTATATTGTACTTGCTTTACTCTTGCCTCCTTTCTCATTTCCTTCCTAAGTTAGTAACATGAAATTTCCCACTGCTTAAACCAAAAAGTTCTGCTTAATCAACTGCCCTTTGTATTATAAAATGAACTATCCCACCTACTCCTTAGCTAATGAAATTTCATTTGAAAAATCATTACCTGGAGTCAGAGTTGGCTCAGCAGTTGCCTGGAAACTAAACTTTTTTGTATTCTACTTTCAATGACAGTTTCTCTATTCCGTAGAATGGGGATAGTTCATTTTACTGCCTTTTGACTTAGTTTTCACTCCTTGCATTAGTGATCAACATCTCAGAAAGGATTTTGAAAATTGAGATTTATATTATGCTGTAGAAATATTTCCTGATCATAACACTTGATTACTATAAATTGTAGATGTCTAGGGCAGCGTGCCATCCTGGTGCAGGTGGAGAAAGTGATACATAGCAATTTCAATTGATTCATCAGGTGAATAAAACCACCTGATGAAACAAGTCAGTAAAGGTTTAACTAAAACTTCAATCATAACTTCAGATTTTTCATCACAGCTTTATCTTGATTCTTTGCATTAAGAATGCTTTTGTTTGTTGGTCAAAGGAAGTAGATGAAAGTTGTTAATCTACCACGGCAAATGTACATACACCTCACGTGGAAACCAAATCCTACTGTGTGACACCCACATCTTAAATCATTTTTTGAACTGAAGTTAACTATTTATTGGTGAGATGTACATTAATGTATAAAGAACTGAACTATTTATTGAACTTTAACACTTCATTTTAAGTTTTTGCCTAATCATTATTCACGATAGGAACACACAAGAAAAAGTTAAATAATTTATAAGTAATGCTTTGAGAGATGTATTGTTTAAAAAGAGCAGAAGTACTTTTATCATTTCATGTAAGAGATTTCTGAAGTATATTCCTTAATGAAAATAAAATATTAACAGAAAATATAGTGGGTTATTGAATAGTTTTATTCTAAGTCCCTGTTATTTCTCTCCAGAGCTATTTAAAGATTACTTTTACACTTTGACACCTTTGTTCTGGTTTTCTTAACCATTGTCTTTGAGCAATAGTTTTTCTGGTCAAACTGAAAAATGCCCTCCTCATCTTCTATTTCCCCTCTTATGGAGAGTTTATATAGACTCTTGGATTCCTCCACCTTTTCCTCTATATTCAAGTTGTCATAAATGCATTTTGAGAAATATTTGGCTGCTTTGGTTGACTCCATACAATAAGACTGATTAAGCCAAAGGCTTGCTTGCAGTAAGAGTCATGGAACTTAGCTCATTTTTCCTTTCCAACACTGCAGCTTATCACAGAAACACATGTCATAAATTGTCCATTAGTGGCTGCACAGGTCTGTGTGATCTGTTGTGATCTGGTCACTTTCCATAGCATAATGTAAAATTCATAGTGTTTTATGAACATGATCCAAATCTATATTTCAGTTCAAGATGTTTTATTATTTTTGTTGTATATTGGATTCCAATGTTATCTACATATTTAAATATAGACTATGCCATCAAATTGTTAGTATAGTTATGACGCCATAATACTATAATACATTATCAACCTCCTTTACTTTGTAATGTTGTTTGTTTTGTAATTATAGAACACTGGTAGAGGGTGGCTGTGGGTTACCCATTTCCACCCTGGGAATTTTAAGTACCATTCATTTAAAATTTAAAATTCAATCATTCATAAAAAATGTGAAATGTAGCTCTATCTGTTGTTTAAACTCTCTATTGCGTTAGAAAATGGTTACATTGCTATTTTTATTTTTCCCCTTTCTTTGTCTATAACTGACTTAAATTTTAAAATACAAAAATTTATATCAAATGTGTAATTTCCCACTTTCATTTGTGCTTCTTGATTTAAAGACTGACTATTCAGTCTTATAACTTCAGTTTAAGATTAGGTTCACACTTCAGTTAAAAAAGAACAAGAGTATACAAAATGAAAAATCATCATTATTATTACCACTATAATAATTGTGATTTAAACAGTTCATTTTCCAGTAAGAGTAGTACTGAATATTTTGAGTCCCAAAACTCCAATTCGAAAGTTAATCTGTTGTGTTTCCGTTTCAATGGGACAAACACAACCCTCAATACTCATTTTATTTATTTATTTAAAACCTCTTTTCTAATTCAACATTTGAATTCAAACAGCAAGAAAAATGACTCCTATACTTTTCCTGACTAGCCACAGAGATGATAGAAATATGGAGCTTGAAGAGGACACAAGTTCAGGTAAGATCAACAAGACATCCACTTCCTTCCAAGGTGAATTTTAACCAGAGAGTTAGATTTGTGCTTACATGCTCCAGTTTCAGTCTTCTTATTGCAGGCAGTGACCATTTCATGTTCTCAGTAGTCTTCCATTTTTGCCTTCTTTAAATAGAAAGTTCATGGGAAAAGACAGTATATAGGGATGATTTATTATGGCATGGAAAAGGTCACTTTGGGAATAAATTACTTCTAAAAAACAATTTCTGAGCATGCACAAATTTAAGCAGTTTCAACTAATGTTCAGATAACCATTTAAGAATCTGATATTGGCAGCCTTTTCCAAGGAGTACTTACTTAAAATAGAACATGGTTTAATTTCCATTTATTTGCATACAAAGTTTTGGTATTCAAGAATTTTTATTTTATTTCTAGTTTTGAATTCTGCTTTTGTTTCTAGTTTTAGATTCTGTCTTTGTTCTTTCAGTTTACCAACACTTTTATTATTTTTTTTTCTGACTAATATGACTTGGACTCTACATGCAAAACACATGCTTCTGCTGACTCCTTTAGTTTTGTTTTATATCCCTCCTCACTTTTTTCTGCTATAGACTTCTGGATCTAGTCATGGGCAAACATAGATTTTTCCTGTTAGGTTGCCATTCTCCTTGAAGAAGGGGTGGTAATTTAAATGAATACTTTTGTTTCTTGCAGTCCCAATTTGAAAGAATATCACTTACATGAATAACTTGTAGATAGGTACAGTTCCCTCCCAATTCAGTTATCATTTCCACAGCTAGTACAATTGTAGGTGCTCCTTCAGATTGACTTGAATTATTTTCATTATTAACTACTCTTTTACCTTCGTATTGTAATGACATAATAACCATCACAAATTAATTTTAGCCTGAGACACTTTGTTTTAAATATTATTTTGACTAAACATGCATTAACATATATTACACAAGCCACAAACACATAACTAGTAAGATACCAATTTTAAAAGAAAATGTGAAAGGTAAATAATAATTCAATACTTCCTTTGCCTTTGTGTTTTAAAGGATATATGTGTGAACTCAAAGATATCAGAGAGGAGAGTTTTATGATCTTTAAATAGTGTCTTTCAGTATTGAGAATTTTGGGGGAGGGGCTAAAGAATCACATATTCTAGGTGGGAAAAGTGTTTTGAGCTCTCAGGAAGTTAGTTGTTCAATGGTTTGCCTCACTCCACAGATCTAGACCTCAGAAACAAGGATAGTGGAGGTCATCTTACCCATATTAGACTCACACAACTGTTACCTTTTTGACTATTGATAACAAATCATCTTTACTGTCTGTTCTGTGCTTGATAAGTCTGACCTAATAAGAGAAAAGATTTCCACTGTGTCGCAGAAAATATGTCTTAAATTTAGTTTCAGGTGACTAGGGAAATATTGAGCACATTTCCCCTACATCTCAAATAACCATTTGTGGTTTCTGCGCTCTAATGTGTGGGAGGACAGAGCCCTTTATCCAAACCTAAACCATAGACACGATGGTGTTGTGCCTCTGCAGTCACGAATCTGTCGGCATGAATCAGACTTACTTCTCAGCCATTAGAGCAGCCTGGAGTCCTTGCTAACAGTTCTTTCTAAGCTGAGTGAAGGCACCCATGCAGAAAATGCAAACTTCCCCCTTCAGCCAGAGAGTTTGTGAATGTATAAACTATGTATTCATAGAAATTAAGTAAACCAGGAGACAGTGCTTACTATGGATGGACATTGTTGTTTAGGGGCCTTGCTTTTACTGTGCTGACAATTTTTGCAGAGCATGAAGCCAGGCATCCTTTGGATGCAAATGATTTATAAAGGTTAATTCTTTGGAGGAGGGCTGATTCCACAGTGTGTTTTGTATGAGGTCAGCCACCATCCTTTGAATTCCATGTGTGTGTTAATTGCAGCAATTTGGATTATTTTATTTGAATTGTCAATAAAATTGTAGCAATTATAACAGCATGAACTGTTTCTGTTTGCTTTATTTCTCTGCTGCATATGCCATTTTGGACTCTACCAGGTTAACTTTATTAGTACTATAATTTACTTTTCAACTTTTATATCTCAGGTTTTGCAGAGGATTGGTGTCAGCAACATGAAATTAACCTTTTTTTACACATAACTTAGATGGCGCTACATAAAGTCATTGCTATCTTCAAATGACAGTTTTCTTTCAGTGATCACTTTTTATACATGTGTTAAAATTCTGATGTTTTATATTTTAAATGGCAATGCCTGGCATGAGACAAGTGGTAAATCCACAGATTTTAAGTCTGAATCTTCATCATAGACATTTACTCTTGCCCTAAGTGCTGTAGACAAAAATAAAGCATTTTGGGGCATTTTCATTCTTGATGGAAGAGTATCACAGACAATTCTGACCTATAGGCTCTTTTGTAATAGCACATTTGCAAACAGAGTTTGATACAACTACATCCCTTTCCACACTCATTAAACCCCATTTCCTAACCATACTCTCGAGAGCAAGCTTTCTGGTCCCATATCTGTTTGAGGAAAAAGGAGGTTAAAAAAGTACGTGTTTCAAGTCTTTCTTCCTCATTACTTGAAAAACTAACTTTTTGCATCCTGGATTGTAAAAGTTCTCTTTTTGGTGTGATGAACAAAAGTTGATGGCTAACAGAGGACTGAACATGAGTTTATCTCTAATAGTTTGTTCTTTATCTAGCAGAGTCAAATCTAAATATTCTCCTAGTAAGTTGCACGAAGACTGTGAATACATGTACAAACACACAAACCATTTTTAATATGGAATGCTTCATGAATTTGTATGTCATTCTTGCACAGGGGCCATGATAATCTTCTCTGTATCATTCCAATTTTAGTATATGTGCTGCCAAAGCAAGCACCATGAAATTCTTAAGAGATGCAGAGGCTTAATAATGCCACTTGACCTGGTTCACCCACACATGCTTTATGACATCACAAATCATCCTAATTCTTTTTCACAATCTTATTTTACCCACAATGCTGTTTGGTCAAGCATATCCTTAGCAAATATGTTACATTTTTTAAGATTAAGAACATTTTAAGAATAATATTTCAAATATTTGGTATGTAAAGCTAATAAGCCAAAGAACTTTTCCTTAGACTGTGCCCTTTCAGATACTACCCTGAACTGTATACTTGATTAACTCACAAACATGCAAATATAAATTAACCTGTTAGGCAAAGGCAATCTCCCATCCTTCACAAACTTGGTTTCATCTATTGTAATCTATTTAATTATATAGGTTGTTGAGAAACATTCAGCTATTCTAGATGTGAAATTTTAGTCAAATCTTTTTTTGTAAGGATTATTTTCAAAATATTTTCCTAATGTTAAGATTATTATCACCCAAATCTATACCAAAACTTTCGATAGCAACAGGGTAGACACAGCTTGGAGGACCCAATCTATAAAATGTGTCACAGTTGCTAATCACAGTCTGACACTCTGAAGATTAGTTTACTATGAAAATGAATCTCAGGAGACTAGACCAAACAGAGATGGATTTATGGATGCAAAATGAAATGCCACATTCTTTCAGGGATTAAAATGAACTTTTTCATGATGCTAGCATTTGAAGTCACATGGTAAGCAGATATATCCTTACCTAGTTGATTATAGTTAAAGGTACAGTCATAGTAGTTTCTCATAGACCACACATTTGATTAATTCAGAGGATTCTGAGAATTTCTTGTGAACATGAAAATCTGGAACTAGTTTTTCTAAAAGAACGGTCTTTCAGAATATAAAGCTTTGAGCCATAGAAGTGACTACCTTTGCTGTTTGTTAGTCACTTTTGTCTCAAGCTATGATCATGTATTTTCTAAGAAAAACCTTGTCATGTACCTGCTTGCGGAGTAGAAATAAAGTGGACCCATGTGAGATACTTTTGTTATTACAGATTGCTGAGTAATTAAGGGAAATAATTAAGTATGACATGACCATTTTTTATACTGTGCTTTTGCTAGATTTGATCCAGCACAAGTACAGGAGACCATCAGACATGTTTTTTTTTTTTTCTTTCTTAATTCTAGTAAAGAAAACTGATGGTTTTAAGGAGTCAGTTTATGACTCCTTATTTACTTTAGCTGAATCATCCTAGTAATACATTCTTCTTTTAAATTTTTTCCATTTTAAAAAATTAACTTTCCTTTAAATGTTAAATTCTAGTGCACCCTAGAAATGAGTATGTTTTCACAGTACATGTATTCAAACTACCAAACCTAAGAGATGTTCCACTTCCTTACTTTTATACTGGTGAAGATCATTCCTTAATCTCACCTCTAATTACAAAAGGTTTTGTAATTATACCACACATTTTACAACTTGGTTATACACTGCATGTTTCAGTCATTAATGTGGTTATAGTTAAAACAGGGATCAACACAGAGGATGTTATGCAATGACCCACATCTCCTAGAATTGCTCCTGGGACCTCAATGGGCACTTAGTAGTACTTCATGATTTACAACTCAAACTCTATTATTATTTATCTAATTAAAAGATAACACTAGAAAATAATAATAAAATTTAGTAGTAATAGTACTATAGGAACACTTGGAGCAAGTTTATTCAATCCATGGCCCATGGACCGCATGCAGCCCAGGTCAGCTTTGAAGGAAGCCCAAAACAAATTTGTAAACTTTCTCAAAACATTATGAAAATTATGCATGGATCTTTTTTAGCTCATCAGGTATTGTTAGTGTGAGTGTATTTTATGTGGGCTCCAAGACAATTCTTTTTCTTTCAATGTGGCCTAGGGAAGTCAAAAGATTGTACACCCCTGATTAGAGGTATAGTTAAGAGAATAAAAAATGCATGACATATTTTTTGCACAAATATTTCCATAATACATGTAAATACCTGGTAACTATATATTAATAAATAAGTTACATGGTTTATGAAAAGAAGAAGGGAAAGAACGATGCCATTTGTTTGGAATAGGCTTCTGAAAGCAGAGTTCTCATTTTTTTGCTAGGTAGAGGTATTGTTTTCACTTGAAAAGTCAGTTAACCAAAGGCAAATCCTTAAGTAACAGGTTTTGAAGTTAGGCCGAACTGGGTTTAAATCCCTCTTCAGTTGCTTATTATCTTTGTGATCTTGTAAAACTTGTTTATTTATTTTTTATTTAAGTCTTACTTTTTTCATGCAAAGAGAAGAAAAGCAGAGTTCTTGGGGTTGTAAGCAGGTTTGGTGCAAAAATATATGTGAAAATGTCTTGCATAGTGCCTGGCATCTGACCGAGCTCAGTTAGCCTCCTTCCTGACTAAAGAAATCTCAGGCAAAGAAAGAAGATACTGTCTCATGTATTTAATTGTTTTATGTACTATAAGATGTCCCAATTTTGACATTGTCAGATTTTTTATTTGCACTCTGATGTTCTGTTTATTTTTTAATTTTCTTAACACATGTAAACTGTAGCTAAGACTATGAAATTTTGCATAAAATAATTTCTAAAACAACTTTCAACTAAACAGAGTACAGCAAACTTGAATAGTGCTCTTTTGGGAAAAAAATAAAAAAGAGAGAAAGGAAAGTAATATGAATTACTTCATCACACCATATTTTAATTTTAGACTTGCTCATGTGAGCTTAATATATTAAAGTTTCAATGTTTAATTATTTTAAAAATTGTGTAAATTACTGACATTTCAATGAATACAGTAGACCCTCCATTAACTGGAACTCAAGCAACCAGCAAAACAATATCTATTTACATTTATCCAGCACATACCAATCCCTGTGGGTGGCGATTAACTGAGAGTCTGCTATAAATATTTTCAATATTTAGTCACAAGAGTTCACACTCCATAATCTATTAAATTTTTAACATAATAACTCTACTATCTTATAAAATCAATCAGAAAATTACTTTCCACATGAAGCTCCTTTACCTGCTTCTTGTCTTAATGTACATATTTATTTCTCTCTCTACTGAGACAGTGGGAGGGATACCATAGCGTCATCCGTGGCGATATATTTTACAGGGAGATGTGGCAAACAGATGACTTAATAAGTCATTTTCTCTCACTCCCTAGATGCAAAAACTGTAGAAAAGAACAATCTAGTACAGTTATGGTTTAGTTATATAATTCCTGGCACTCTAAAGATTTTAAATAAGAAACTTCCTGATAGTTGTTTTTCTCAGAGCTTCTCAGTACTATTGTAGGGGAGAAAAAATTTTCCCCTCTACCCTCCTAGGTCTTCTGGCTAATCTAAAGATTAAATTGATATGAGACAGACTAACAGGAGAAAATAAAATTTAATTTCATAAATACAGAGGCACACTAGAATACGACACCCAACACAATGGGGCAATTGAGGCTTATATAAGCAGTTAAAGGGGAGTTAAAAAATCCTTCCTGAGTCTTTCATTCCTTAAAAATAATCAGCCTAAAATAACCTTATGAGGTCGCAAAATTCTGCTCCCTACACTATCATTTATAAAAAGATCTAGCCTCATGACAGACCCATGAAAACTATAAGTAAGTTGTATATTGTTGTAAAAAAGTGGCCAAATAAAAATATACTTAGATTTAAATAAATGTATTTTATTATTTAATTCACTTTTAAATTTTATCACTGTATCTGTGGTTTTATTCAACTAGTAGTTCACATCTGCTTAAACTGAAGTCATTCTAATTGTGTGACTGTGGAAGGGGTTCCAAATAGCATAATAAAACTATTTCTTCAATAACATGTGGTTGGTTTTGAAGATAAAAAAACAAACATACAAACAGGTAAACTCTGGTAATGAAATTTCATTTAATGGAATTGAACAATTTGTTTCTTTAGTTTTGATTTTTATTTATATTTATTCTTCATGATTCTCTAAGTGAATGTTTAGTTAACCTGTACCTTTCCTCATTGATTGATTTAGCTTTGTGTATGTAAGAAATATAATAATTAAAACACTATTGTATACTTTTTAATAGCTGTGCCTCAATAAATTAGTGACCAAATAATTTATGAATAAGAGGAGAGGAAAAGAAAAAGAGTAATTTCAAACACAGAAATTTTTGGAAAGCACTAATGGTGTTGGTTGCATTCTATAAGAACATGCTTATATTTGAAAATTTCAACTTCAAATTTTAAGAAGTCAAGATATATTATACCTGCTATGTGGGTCTTTCAACAATATCAAGTTCCTGGATTTACACATTTACATCATACTTACACGTTTTCCCCTAGTCTTTTATTTAAAAGCATTTATTGACTACCAGGTTGGTGATTGATATGAGGGCTGTCCAGAAAGTATCCAGCTGCAAACATGTCTTGTTATATTGATATTGAGACTAGATACTTTTCAGACAGTCCTCATGTAGATTAATACATTCCAAACTAACTGCAAAAAGTGTATTAAGACATGATTCCCCACTTTAAAGTGTTCACAGTCTAGAAGGAGAAACAGACACGAAAACAAAGAAATAAAGAGGAAACTTTTAATGTCAAGTGATCCAGCCCAACTCAAATAGGCTTAAGAATCAAAAGAAGTTGGCTCAAAAAACTAATAGTATAGGTCCATTTTCAGAGAAGACAGATACTTCAGTTATAGAATCAGGAATCTTTCTCCAAATATTGACTCCAACTCTTTCTAATTTCTCTTGGCTTATGTGATTTAGGAAGATTCCAATTTCTTAGCGGTATGATGGCCACCAGAAGCTACACATTAACCAAGAACAAGGAAGCTACCCTTTTCCACACAGCTCTCTGAAGGTATTATCCCAGAAAATACTTCACTGGCCCAGAGCATGAGATACTGTCAATAGGAAGCCTTGGGTCACATACTCATGCCTAAAACTTAAGGAGTTAACACATGCAAAATATATGAACAAAAGGCAAAGGAAGATTCTTGCGAGGAAACTCAGGATGCCATTTCCACAGGAGGGGATTCTGAGTGCCAGGCAGACCATACAAGGATTATAGTTCCAAATACTCAGTAGCAACCTAGATGGCAGGTCACTCTATCTTTGTAACTAGGGAAATGGTCCTGATTTTTAATAAACATAAATTAGTGTCATGTCTTAGATGTACATAAATGACAGCCATGTATGTTTTCTCCCAAGCACTCTGCTGTGACTCCCACTTGCCAAGCAAATTTATGTTGCAATTTCAAGTAGCCAAGCCCAGGGTTCTCCTGCTGTCTGAAGACCAGTCAGTGTTCTGTGAACAATTTGTGAAAGGATCACAGCACATGTGTAAATAGTTATCGAGAGATTATTAGGAGTTATAGTTACAGCATTTCCTTTCTCACCAACTTGGCTAACTCAGTTTTCTATATAGAAGTGTCTTAAAAGACATCTGCATAAAATTCAGTTCCTGACGTTTCCTTACACAGAAAGAATACATTTCTTTTCCCAGGGAGTTTGTGTGAAGAGAGAGAGGAGCGATGATTGAAATCAGATGCTCTTTGGTTCTGGAAAAGTTCAAAGGAATTATGGAGATGGTGGTACTATATAGAGGTAGAAGGAACAGTTAGGGGAAGATATGAAAAAAGCTATTTTTGGCTCTTTGAATTCTGATGCTATTATATTATAGCAGCATTAATATTCTTTATAGTCTGTATTGAATACTGTGTTGTCATAAGATAGGATTAATACATGTAAGAGTGTTGTCACAGATAGGTGTGTAGGAATATAAGATTATTTAATTGCTCACTATGGAACTACTGGAGATAGAGTCTCTGAACTGAAAAAAAGTATGCACTAACAGAAGGACAAAAAAACCAAACAAATAAAAAAGCAAAAATTGGCAACCAGGCATTTTATATTATCAAGCCAATCTCAATAAATAGGTTTCTCTTTTTCTGATATTAGCAGTAGAATTGTTATATTTTTAATCACTTTAAACCCCAAAGAGTTTGACTTTTTTAAATGAAAATTTCCCTACATCAATGTTATAATACTTTCTGCCTTCTTAAATAAATATACCAAACATTTAAAAAAACTTTTTCTTTTCTCCAGGATTATCTATATCTTGCTGTAATTAATCAAAACCAATCAAGGTACATACAGCTATTTCTTAGCCCTCTGAACTTTTTGAACTCTTGTGCATGATCATTACAGCTTCTGTCCTTCTCTGCTGTTAGGTGATCAGCTGCCCATTTGTAAAATAATGCTGCATTTGAAGTACGTCGTAAGATTTATGTTAGAGATTGTGAATGTTATGGAAAATCAAGCAGCTCTTTCTCACTCCGATTTTTCCACTTTTAAGCTGCTAAAGACTTATAAATCAGATGAGCAAATTTGTTACAATTTTCTTAAATTAAAATTAATAGTGTCTGCACAAGACCCACAGAATCCTGAATAAAGGCTTCTTTTAGGGATATGGTGCATAAGTTTTAAAAATGGGTTATGCTTGGGTGCCATGTGACACTTTACCAAGGACTTCTGTGTACGTTGTGCTATTTTGATACTTAAAATATCTGAATTAGGCAGGACAGAAATATTATCACTCTTTTACGGGAGGAGAAACTGAAGTTTATTTAAATGAATTGCCCAAAGTTAATCAGATATGTGGTCATTGGCAGTGCTGAAATTGAAACCTCTGCCTTATTTCACATGTGGCGTTACTCCCATTTCTAGGAGCTCTGGTCAGTGTACAGAGGATCTGAAGTATCATATTGTTTGAATTCTAATTAGATCAACTTTTTTTATTTTCTAAATGGAAAAGTCGAATGAAAATCAGCCAGCCAATCTCAGCCCAATTTCACTTAACTTATGCCTTTATTTATATTCTATTTCTGAAGACACTTATGGAAACTTCTGTGACAGCAAGAGTGTATTTGTTTTAGTGGTTGACATATTTTTGCCCACTCTGTAAATGTTCAAAAGAGAAACTGAGGCAATAGTCTCCCAGAGGAAACTACTTATAACTGACAAGAAGGCTTCAACCTTTGTGGAGTAAGTAATCTGGGAAGAAGTAGTCCAACACTTCTTCCTCTTTAGTCTGGATGTGTCTAGGACAAGACAAAACTTAGCTTTGGAAAATAGTGATCTGAGAAGCTAGCTGTATATTATGGTTGTCAGTCACTATATTCAAATTAATATAATTCTCCTCATAATTTTTTATGTAGTGGTCACCGTGATGGGTTGGGATGGTTGTTCCACCCAAAATTTGGTTTGGGTGTTGAGCCTAATGATGCCACACATTCAATAGGGAATAAAAGGATTTATTATTTAAATATAAGGCTGCCTAGGGAGAGCAGGAAAAGCTCCTAAATAGGTCCAAAAATAGCTTCAGAGAACAGGAGATGACAACTAGCTTGGGGTTTTAGGGTGGTCAGCATGTGGGTCTGGGATGAGGGTCTTCATGCATGGAAGTTATGTGGTTTTAACTTCCCACCAATGCCAGAAGAAGGAATATCTGACTTATCAGTTTGCTCAGATGTAGGGCAGAAGGGGGAGAGAGAGGCATGGGGCTTGAAAGCTGTCAGTAATTAAAAGTTCAAAATGGAGTTAGATTCTTTATTATACCTAATAAATATGTAAACAATTGATTAAAAGAAACAGTTGCTTTAGTCATCAAGCTTTATTTGTACAGCCTGTCTTTATATTAGGCCCAGTCCTTTAAACGATGAGTGGTTCAGATTTCTGGGGTGGTGTTGGTCTTCAAATGGAAATACTACTTTTACCAAATTTTGTTATGAATAAAATAAAACTATTCAACAAATAAAACAGATGGTGGGGTGACTTAAACCTACATCACAGGAAGGGGTCCTTCATCAAATATCTCTTTTGCATATGAACTCTTCACAAAGGTTTTAACTGCTCAGGGGGTCCTATACACTATACTATGTTCTGTGGGTTCTTGGTAAAAATTAAACTATAGTGATAAATTGACAATCTATGGGGAAGGCACACAGCTGAGCAATCTGGATGCTTCTGAGTGACCATCAGCAGGATTTTCTTTTTACCTCATTCATCTGTGTAACAGATTGCTTGAAGTGCCTCCAGGAAGTTAATTTAACCTTGGTAGAGGGGTTTGTGAGTCCCAATTTCAATGCCCTTTTTTTATGCTACTCACTGTCAAAGGCTACGCTGTGTAAAAAGTAAATCTGTAACAGAAACGGCTGCCATGACAGCCTTATAGAGACAGTATCAAAAATAATAGTGAACAATTTAGTAGACCATCAAGCATATGAATAGCCTGGGCCTTTTGCCATGTACCATCCATCTAGGTAGAAAAATACTGCAGCAGGATCAGAGTACAAATGTGGGGGACAATGGCGTACTTCCTGATGCCAGAGGGACCTTTCCATTTGCTCAGAAGGTTGATCATCACTGTGCCTCCACAAGGTCATTTTACTCTTAAGAACCTGTTATGGGGTCCATTGAAAATTTAGAGGGATTATTTCTCTAAGCCCTACTTTAGATTTCATCACAAGTTGTACCAAAACTTCCTCAATTAAATGTATCATCGCATATTAGATGTATAATCTCAGGCCATTTTTATTTTTAATATTGGGCTTGTCTATTTGTACTGATAGTTAATCAGTATAAACAAAATCAGTAAAAATTTTGTTCTAGTGGGGTAACAGCTATACAGTGTGTTATGTTATAAAAATTGAAATCTGTTTTTTAATTTCTGCACCTTCTTTCAAAGTTAGAGCAAAAAAGTTTTTTTTTTCCATTTATTTTTATTATTTTATTTTTTATTTTTTGACAGAAAGCACAGTTTTGTTTTTGCTTTCTGGCTTAAGTGTTGAAAGAGCATGAACCAAAAAGCGTATTAATATTACCACCTCTGAATGTGTGTGTGTGTGTGTGTGTGTGTGTGTGTGTGTGTGTGCTGTTATTTTTCCTCAATAATTGCTATTATCTAAGTCTTAGATGATGAAAAAATTAGATCGGTGGAAACATTAAATCAAGTACTTGAATAAATAAGCTACTTGAGAGCAACAGTTCCTTTTCTATTGCTTAGCAGACTTCAGTGCTTAGCATATTACTCAGTTTAGCATAGTGCTTAGTAAATACAGTAGACTCTCCATTAACCAAGAACTCTAGTAACTAGCACTATCAAGCAACCGGCAAAATGGTATTTTTTTGCCGGTTGCTTGAGTGTATCGGTTGCTAGAGTTCTGGTTAAAGGAGAGTCTACATACATTTATCCATATCTACCAATCCCTATGGGTGTCAGTTAACTTAGAGTCTACTGTATTTGTTAATAAATAGATAATGCTATAATATTGTTCTTTCTTGTAATTATTTACCAAAATTGTCCGTGTTGCCTGCTCTTCTTTTGCTTTTAAAATTTCTTTTTATCTGTATTTTTGGGGCTTTTTTTTTGTACCTACAAATAGGCTTACTTTTTGTACTTATAAATCCTGGGTAATGTAGATTACTCATGTGTTTGAGGAAGAAATGATGTGTCCTGACATTTTTGCAGGGGCTAACCTTATCTCCATTTCTCTTCTTTTGTGTGCCATTCTTAAGTAACAAAACTGATCAATATTCATATCTAGCTTGGTAAGCAATGGCAGTGTCAACTTAGTGTCTATTTTTTTTTTCTAGGAATGTCTATGCATCATGATGCTTTTCCTCATCCTTTTTAATATAATGTGTCTTGGGACTAATAATTTCATGTTATTTTACACAAGAAAGCCATACATCTGCCTTTTAAGCTAGAAGTCCTATATTTAACCACACATTTTTTTTTTACCTATTCCTTATTTAGCTTCTGATTTACTTCCATATTGGAGATTCCATATCAATTGATATCTCATTTATCTTAAACTCAGGTTATTGTTGGACCTTAGTTTTACTTCTTGCTAACATGATTAGAAGTCACTCTCCATTCTACCACTATACTAAAACTTTGTCACTAAAGACCATATTTGGAACTCCCCGGAGCACTGAGAATGAATCAAAACAGAAAAATTTCCCCTTTCTTCTTCCTGGAAGAGATAAAAAAAATCTAGAGCAGATGTTAAGTACTCAAATGCCTATTGGGAAAAGCATATACTGTTCATAGGAGAATTATCGATTGTAAGAAAACAGCGAGTGGTCAGGGCTATAATAAAACAGAAAGTATATCTCTGATTAAAGATTATAAAACTCTTTTTTTTTTAATTTGCAAATGAAACAAAATACATTTTTGAGCCATATTTGGACTATAGGTTACAAGTTTTCATCCACTCTCAATACTCATTGGTGGCTTAGTTACTCGTTCCATAATTCATTAAGTTGTATTTGACTTGTGCATAGAGAAGAATAGATTTGGTTATCTGCCCTCTCTTTTGTCAATGATAAACTTAGACTATCACTTCACGTACCTTTGAAGCCAAAGGTACTTACTTATCTGCTTCACTGTCCTATACTGACTGCCTGATTATTCCTCCTTATTCGTAAATGACTTTGACACCCATTTCATATGTCCCCACTCCAAAGTTCTCTGAACTTTGGGTGACTTCAATAAACAGGTTGAGAAGACAGTTTTTAAACACTCTGAACTTCTTAATCTTTAGGCATCATTTTATCCACTCATTCACATGATCACACGCTGAGCCTTCACATCATCTGGAAACATTACCCTTTTAAACCCTAAATTCAAATATTACACTCTCTGACTTAATTTTCTAACCTTCAACTACTCTAAATAAGTTATGACTGATCTTCCTTCTCATTTAATTATTCATTCATTTGGTTCATCTACTTCTCCTATATTAGCCTCTCTATCTCACCTCTATTTTATTTCTTATTTATATTGGACTTCAAGTTACCATTATTTTCATGACTCTCTCAGCAATATTTTCAACTCTGTTACCTCTTCTGTTCTTGAACTTGTACAGGGGAGACATCTTAATTATTCTGATAATCTTGACTTCACATCTGAGGTGCTTAACACAGTTGAAGAATTCCAGAATGGTACAGTTTGGTTTAATGTAAATTCAAGTCTTAAGCGTCTACTGTGTATTTAATCTGCTTCTCAGTCTTTTCATGTTTTTGTAGCCATTTCTCCCTCTTTTTTCATACCTCTCAGAAGACCTGATTTACTAATTGTTTTCTCTCTCACATAGACACACCTCTACTTTTCTTCTGCTTTCTTTCCATATGCAGTTGAATGTGCTTATATCATTCTAAAAATACATAAAACACACACACCAAACATACAAACAAAAGAAACAAAGCAAAACCCCTTATCATAGTCTCTCTCAATGCTGTCATTTCTTCTTTCATGCACAAAGTTCTCAATAGAGACTACTGTACTTCTCCCTCGTCATTCATTTTTCTTCCAGCACTTTACTCTTGCTGCTGTTGCCAAGGTTATCATTGCTGATGAATAGTAAACATTTTCAGTCCATATCTTCCTGATTTGTTTAACTACATTTGGCACTGTTGACTTCCCTGTTCTTGAAGACTAATTCTTTGACTCTTTTGACACCAAGTCCTTTGGGTTTTCTCCTTCTATTGTGGCTGCTGCTTCTCAGTTTCATTACTTTTCCTATTCCTAGCCTTTAAATGCCAGCTTCAGTGTTGTACTCTATTATCTCTTTTATTTCTCTGCTCAGTCATTTCCATGATTTGTTTACGACCAATGGTGTGAAAATTCCCAAATCTGTATACAATCAGTACCTTACATATTTACTCCGTACTTTACATTGAGCTAAACATCTCCATTTAGAGGTCCTTGTGACACTTAAATCTAAACATGCCCCAATTAAACTAATCATATCCCTCATCTTTAATTCTATTCTCAGCCTAGTCTTTCCTTTCTCTGTGAATAGCACCATTCTAATCCAGTTGCCCAATCTAGAAATGTGGACATCACGTTCTTCATCATTTTTCACACAGAGTGAACTATTAATTCTACCAACTATATTACTGAACATTCATAATTAAATTCATCCATCGTTTTGTAAAAAGTTTGCAAAAGAGATAGGTTACATTAACAGTGTGCTATAGGAAAATAAAATTCATATTCTAGAGTTAAAAGAGAGAAATGACATTTAAGTTGATAAGTAAAGAGTAAATGAGAGAATTCAAGTGTGGAGAGTAGGAACGGCAGAGGGAAGGAGAGCCATCTAGGGAAGGGGCAGCATATAAACAGAACTTGGAGTCTAGAAAGATAGATGCACAGTTCGATAACAAAGAAACGTATGTGTGTGTTTGCGTGTGTGTGTATGTGTGTGTGTGTGTATATACACACACACACACATACACACACGCACACAGTATCAGGAGAGAATGAGGGACGATAAAGCTGACAAGGAAAGTCAAAGCTAATTTATTTGGAACTTGTGTCTTCTATAAAAAATTGTTAACTTTATTTAAAAAAAGAGAAAAGCTGTTGATGAATTTTAAGCAGAAGGGTCACATGACTTAGTCATATTTAATTTAGTAACTGTACAATAGGAAGTGGTTGATTTCATAGTATGTTTTTCACATGTATATGTATAGAAGTAATTCAAACACTTGAATTTTCTCTTACTTTCCTCTCATAGTCTTCCTATATGTTCACTATATTGCCATAGTTTGCCTATGAGAGGAATCTTCCTAATATCCCAGACAGTTCTTTCTTGAAAAAATAATTTAGATTTATGTTATAAGACACATTATTCTGAAAGTTATTATCTACCCCTATCTATTTCATTTAGATTTGGTATATTTCTTTCTACAGGACCAATTTATTTTTTCAACTCACACTATATGGTGCAAGTAGGTGGCTGTTTTAAGGTCTGTTCACCTCCAACTAGGTTTATTAGGAAGATCACTTCATAAACTATGTAAATATGTAACCACTACACTGTACACCAGAAACTGGTATAAAACAATATTGAATCTCACCTATAATTGAAAAATTAAAAAATAATAACAAGAAAGCTATTAAAAATAACGTTAGTAGTTTGGGGATTATATTCTGATTTGACAAATAGTGGATAGTTTTCTTTGATAGCACTTTTTAAATTGCAGCAGGGTAAAAACTCAACCACTTAGGGAGCTCAATTATATTATATTTATCATTAATTTTTATGTTTCCTCAGATGTTTTCTGGGAACAACTGTAACCTGTTTAATTTGTTGCCATATAATGGGAAGCAGATAGCCTCAATTAATGTACTGATTAGTAATTTCTTTAATGAGTTTCAGTAGTTTTACTCATTTTTGCTGATAAAATACATTGAATCCTAGAAACTGAGATTTGAACATTATTAGATCATAAAACCTAAACCATTGTAGATAGCTTTTCTATGGTTTATTTGTGCTTACTGGTTACTTCTCTCTTGTGTGTATGTGTAAGCAGGGAAGATATTATAACCACATGGAAATAAATCCATAGAATGATGGAGTTTGCAGATTTGTTGATGTCTATGTAAGCCTCATTCACTGGGGAACTGGTGGTTCAAACCCTTGACAACTACAGAATTGAAACACATTCTAAAGACCTGGCTGATACCAAGAATTAAAGCAGTCTGCAGTGCTGCCTTATTTCCTGGTTTTGATGACTACATGGATACTTGTTAACAGAGAGTTTGTTGGGCACTCCTTTCTATAAGCAAGAAATAAAATACCTCTTCTTTGGATTAACTACTTTAGGAAGCAGTTTAAGCCTAGCAGCAGGGATTGTAAAAAGGCACTAAAAAGTTACTTTTGCCTGAACGGATAGTGGTAAACAGCCTTTGTTTATATGTTACAAAGAAAATAATATAAACCCTCTTCTCTGGCTTAGTATGCTAGTCTTGTAAAGAAGAGGATTTAAGACCTGTGGGAATTTTTCAATAGTATAGGTAGTTGGATAGTAATGCCCTCCCCCCCACCCCCGCTTTTTTTTTTTAACAGGAATAGAAACCATGGTCAAAGAATTAAGCTTTCCCTTATGAAAGTTTACAACCAATTTTTCTTCTATTTCTATCAGGGGCATTTATTGTTACAGCTGCAATGTCTCAGATCAAGCAAAGGCCAGAGTATCCTGCAAATGTCTGTTAGAGAATTTGTCTTTCACAGAAAGGTGCCTACTTGTTGCCACATTTTATGATAACATAAAGTTTCATGACATTTATGGAAGTGTATGTCATGAAGCAGATGGCTTGTTAGCCTGTTTCAGCAAGCTCATTCACATCCATACAATATTAAAACTTTCCCAAGTTCATGAATTATAGAAGAACACTAGATGCTGTGTAGTCCAAAGTCCTTTAATTATTAAAATTAGATATGCCAAAGGGTTCAAACCTGAGTGGAAATTAAAAGATGGGCTTTGAATCAAGATAAGGATGCAGAATTTGATTCTTGCAAAATTACTTCTCTTCAGGAGGTACTACTATTTAGAGTACTAATTCAGTTTTGTCTCTTATTACTTCCTGACATCAAGCATTTGTGGTGCTAAACTTATAGGCACTGTTCACTTCCCCAGGGCATGAAATATACTCTTAGCTTTGTGCTTTTGTAGTGCTGTCCTTATGTTTGACAAACATTTTCTTTACTTTCATGTATCTAACTTTGAAAAACCTACCTAAATGTCAAGGCCCATCTCAAACACAACTGCCTTTAAGGACGTTTCCATGATCCCAGCAACCATGGGAGATTTCTTGCTTATCTGAATCATGTCATATTCCTCTGTGGGGTAGTGCATCTTGTCCTACATTATGTTAATGTATGTGTTTGTTCTGTTATTCTTTAGATAACCCTTTAAAAGCTGATAACTCTTTCTCTCTGTATAGCTCCACATTACCTAATGGAGTGTCTTAAAAGTTGTAGGTACTTAAAGGATATTTATTGAATTCTATTTTTTAAAGTTTCTTATGATAAGAATATTCTAAAATATTATTTTAATAGATATTTTATTGCTCTTTTTGTTTAAATGTTTAGGCCACATGATCTATTGAGCTTCTCTTTTTGCTTTGGCTCTCAGGAAATTCTGAGCTGTTTTCTTCTCATTCGGGAGTATAATATCTTCTCTTAGCTTTTTGCTTCTAACATAGTTTTTTTCTTCCCTCCCCTTTAGCACCAAGCCTTCTCTTCTTACTCTTATTTCTGTGGCTATGGATTTTATTATAACTACTATACCAGATTCTCACTTGTGAGACATTTATTGTCCTTTACATAGTGGGCATTAGACTAGACAAAGACGTAAAGATTAATAAGACGCAGCTGACATTCACAAAAAGCTTGCAGCCTAATAAAGTGTAGTTCAGGTTATTTAAACCATTATAACAAAGTAAGTAAAAACAAATTCATAGCTTTTAGTTCTTTATTTTTTCTTAGAAGTGGTAAGAGGAAATCATTTTTGCCCCAGGACAAATTACCAGATGGCAAGACATTTGTGGAATAAAGGGAAAGAAGGGTAAAAATAACTATTTATTATTTTTTCTTTTCAACATATTCCCCCTTAATCCTAATACACTTTTTAGATCTTTTAATAAATTTGTGTATACCCTTGAAAACAATGTTTTGTTTTTGCCCTCAAAATTGCAGATTTAACCTTTTTGTCATCTGTAAATTTCTGCCCTGGTAGCTGTTTTTTCATATTTGGAAACAAGTAATAATCATATAATAATAAAGGTGGAGACAGATCTGGACTATAGAAAGGGTGGTTTAAAGTTTGGAAGCCACAGTCGTGACGAGTAGCCAATGCAACATTGCCTTTGTGCACAGCTTGGTTGTCATGCAAAAGCATCACACCTTTGGTTTATTTTTCTCTCATTTTCTCCTTCACAGATTCTTTCAACTCTTTCAGCAGACTGGAATAGTACCCTTCAGTTATTTTAACACCCTTATCTTTGTAACTAATCAGCACTATTCCCTCCGTATCCCAAAAAATAGCAGCCATAGTGTTTCAAGCCCTTTGTGACATCTTGAGTATTTTAGGGGGTGGCGTGACCTTTTCATGCTATCGTACAGACTCCTGCTTTGACTCTGGTTCATAATAATGGACTCAAGTTTCATCTCCAATGTCAATCAGTTTAAAATTTCACCTTTGTTGTCTTTGTAGAGGTCTGAAAACTACTGTGTGCACTTGATGAGCTTTTGTTTTTGAAGAGTTGCGAGAATTCTCGGTACCCATCTTGCAGTGATTTTTGATATCTTTAGATGTTAAAGGAGAGTATTTAAAATGGTTGTAGGTGATACTCCAACCATTTCTGCAAGCTGCATTTTATTCAATCTGGCATCTTTTACTACAAGTTTTCAACCTTTTTGACAATGTCTGAGGAAGTGGCCTCAATAGAGCATCCTGGTTAGAGATTATCTTCAGTAGACTCTGCCTTGTTTGAAAAGCCACGTTACTTGTAACCCATGGCAACAGTCACTGTAAACTGCTAACATCTCTTTCAAAATGGTTTGAGGTGTTTCCCCCTGCTTTCTGAGAAACTTAATGATAGCATGAAATTCAATTTTATTCATATGTACTTGCAGTTTTCTTTATGTTTGACATGTTTCTTTGGAGATATATGAAAGAACATGGATGCAAGTAGACTGAAATTTGGGACATATTCTAATAAGTGACACAATCAAATTGTGTTCAGTAGTACTCCCATCTCTCTGATACCCTCCTCCATTTCATGAATTTAATGACCTTCCCTTGTTACACTACATAGGTCTTTTTCTTGCTTGTTGCTCAGATTTCTGTGAAATACTGGAAAACTCATTTTTTCCCATCCTCAATCATCTCTTTTTGAAGGAAATGTTCATAGTTATAGGCCTAGCTTTATCCAGAAAGGATTGCAAAAAAAAAAAAAAACAAAAAAAACAAAAAAACAAGCAAAATAAGCCAGATAGAAAAAAATCAAGAACCATATGACTTCACTCACATGTGAAATATAAAACTGAAAGAAACACAGCACAAACAACAAACAAACAAATGAAAAACTCAACATAGTCAATAGTTTAGTGGTTACCTGGGGGAAAGGAGGAGGGGGTGGGAGAAGAGAGAGTAGGTGGGAAAGGAGGTAGAAGGAGCCAGATACATGGTGATGGAAAAAGAACTCACACTGGGTGTTGAACATATAATGCAGCACCTAGATGATTCACTGTAGAATTGTACACCTGGAACCTATATAGTTCTTGCTAACTAATGTCTAAAAATAAAAAATATATATATAAAAAAACAAAACAAAACAAAAAAATTACTTATCATTGAAAATCTACTACTTCTTTGCTATTGCAAACATTTTATTTCCTTCAGTAGAAATAAATAATTTATTTTAATATATTTGTAAGGTAATTGTTAATCAGGTTGCCTGAAAATGTTGCTTTGGTGTCAAACTCAAAGGATAGCCATAAAGTTTAGCAGGAAACACCCTAATCTTATCTACTGTGGATTCACAGAATGATGTTTACAGGTGAAGGACACTATGAAAATGCTTTTTTACATCATCTCTTCCTATAGGCTCTTGTTTTTAAATTGAGATAGGTTTAAGACATGCTTCTGAAATAGTTTAACAACTATTTTTGTTCCCCAGATTAGTACTATGGAAGCAGCATTAACTTACCAAATGGGACACTGGGTTCAAATTCTAACTCAGAATACTTACTTAGCTGTACCAAATTGGCTGTGGCATGAAACTACTATCAGCTTCTACTATCTTACGTGCAAAATGAAAAGACAGAACTTGTGTAGTTACTGAGATTCTTTTCAACTCCAAAATTTTATATTGCTACAGGTTTGATGTAAGGGGTTCCGCAAACAAAATTAATTAATTAACTTAAATAAAAATGATTTTATTTATTTAGATGACTTATTTCAAATTCATTCTTTCAATCCAGTTAAAATGAGATCCCAACTTTATTAACTTTGTTAAATTTTTAAAAATATGTATTGTCAGAATAAGCACTATGTTCTTACAAACTTCAGGGGTATAGAAAAGAGAAACTTATGTTTGATCTCTGCATCTTAGCAGACAATAATTGAACTGATCACTTTGAAAATTCACTGTTGGCCAATTAGCTATAGCCAGTACATTTAAAATATGCATTCTGGGTGACTAATTTTATGTAAAATTATGTACAAAGAGTCACATAATTATAATCAAATACCCATTTGTTTGTAAAAGGATGATCTTTTTTCTAATTAAAAGTAAGAGAAATGATCCATACTTTTTTTTTCTCAGACGCCATTTTAAAACCCAGTCTCTGTGTATATATCAGCAATGTAGGTAGTTTAAAAGCAAACAACAAACAAACAAACACACAAAAACAACAAAAACAGTCTTATACATGCCTGTATAGTGCTTAGGGTCGATCATGGGTCCCTCTTATTTTTATCACTACTGGACCTCCATCTCTACCTGCCAAAACTATACCCAACTTCTACGTCATCTCTCTTAATTTGCAGTCATGAAGACTATCATGGCACATTTTTGATATTTAAAAAAAAATCATTCTGAAATGTGACTGAGGCAACTATATTGTACTTTACTAGAAAAAACAAAAGGTTGTGCAGTTCCCTTCACATCCTGACCTCTCTGAGTCAAACCAATTACTAGCCAATTTTCAATAATGAGCAATCATGTATTAAGATTGGGAGAGACCTTGAGAGGATATATGGTTCACCCTCCCATATGAGTTTGGACTGCATTAAAATGACCTTGGAAAGTAATTCTTTATCCCACCCCATTTTTTTGTTTTTGTTTTTAAAGCAAAAGATTCACAGTCTCTGAGGTCCAGTTACTTACACTAGTAATTTGCTTGATTATGCACTTTTTATTGGCTTTCTTCTCTTCCCTGTCTTATTCCCTACTCTCCTATATGTATTTCTTGGGATTAGCTCCCAAATAAACTTCTTGTCCTCCAATCCCCATTTCAGGGCCCACTTTAAGGTAACTCAATTAAGATATTCTTGTTATAGCCCTTAATGAGGACAGCACTCATCAATCAAATAAAGACATTAGGTTGATTACATTAAAGTTAACTAAACAGAATCTCTTTATTTGTATATTGTTATGAAATCTAGGTGCTAAAACACCCTTCACATAACATAGCATTTTTATATTACTTATTATGTTGTTCCTAAGTCCTGATGTACTTATTTTTTAACTTTGATAATAATAATAGCTGAATCCAAATCTGTAATTACATAGCTATCATCTACAAGCAGCCGTGTCATCTAGGAATAAGTGAAACCCAATTCTTACAATATGTCTAGGATTTTGAGAAGCTTTTAAGGGAACATTTTAGTATATCTGTTAAAAAAAAAGTTGGGAGTCTCATCCTTCCCCTATTTTTCACAGATGGAGATAAATGTAGGTTGGAAAAAAAAATCACTTCAGCCAATTCTGTTGGAGCTATATTTTAAGTAATGTGTACAAAGGTCTAAAATGTCAGGTTTTTAGCTTAGTTGATGAGAGTTAACATAGCTCAAGTGCTGTTGATAGCTTAAAATGTCGCTTAGAAATAGAATACGTGCACAGGTTTAATACATAGCATAGCTGGAGATCACATATACTCAGCCCCCACTCCCTCTCCATTGTGTACTCCAAGGGTTATTTAGAAAAATGTTAAAAGCCAAATGGAAACCTTTAAATGAGGCACCATAAATAATATTCTGTCATTAACTTCCTGAGAACAAAAAGGTAAATCTTTGGGGGAGAGGGTCATGTAAAAACAAGAAAACTAAAAGTTTTTCTTTAATCTCTTTTTTATTTTTATAATTTTATGGAAATAGTGAATGGTAATATTAATGAATTTAAAGTTTTCTATGCTTTTTTTTCTTTTCTGAGTGATACAATACACCTAGGTACACAACTAGCTTCAGAGGTAGCCCTTAGCTCTGCCAACCCAATTTTGGTTGAGGTAAGGACAATGTGGGAAAAATGGAGTAACTTACGCTCTCCTGCTGAGCTTCCATCAGAATGACACACACCTGTTATGTAACCATAATGGCTATGGGGGGCAAAGCATTTGAGTGAAACCCACAGATATCCCATTGGGGATAAGCTTCCTGCTGCCACAGATGTATAGGGTTTATGTGTTGCTCATCCTTGAGTGTATCTTAGGAGAGGACATTTTGCGAGCGCTGTGGTTAAACATCACAGCAGGAGAGTTTCACGTCTGAGTGTGGATGTTAAAGGCAGTGGTGCAAGAACATGCTGTGCATGCATCTTTGCAGCTGCTGCCTCCCTGACAGATTGTACACTACAAGTAATACAAGCTGCCACATGGTCATGAAGAGGTAATTTTGACAATATGTGAACTGGAAAAGGTGGGGATAGCACACCCCACTCACTGTCCATATAACTCTCCAGTGTGGCCAACGAGAAAGCCAGATGACACCTGACAAATGATGGTTGACTACTGGAAATTAAATAAGGTAGTGCCGCCTTTGCATGCAGCAGACCCATCAGTGGTGGACCTAATAGATTTGGGGACCTATCATTTTGCTGCTGATCTTGCTAATGACATAGCCTCAGAGATCCAAAATTAATTTGCATTCACATGGGAAGGCTGGAAGTGGACTTTTACAGTCCTTCTCCAGGGGCACTTGCACAGCCTCATGCTGTGCCATAGACTGGTGGTGGTGGACTTGGTACGATGGTCATGGTCTGAGAATGTAGGCCTGTATAATTGCACTGATGATATCATATTAACTAGTGACACTCTTGCAGATTTAGAAGGCACTGTTCCTGCTCTCCTAACCTACCTGAAAACATGTGGTTGGACATTCAACAATAAAAAGCTGCAAGGGCCTGGCTTGTATGACATGTTTTTGAGGGTTGTTTGGTTGGGTAAGACAAAGGTTATTCCCGATGTAGTTATGGATAAGATACAAGCCTACCCTGTGCCTACCACTGTTAAGCAATTGCAAATCTTTCTTGGACTCCTGAGATATTGCAGAGCATTTGTGCCCCACTTAGCCAAACCCCTAAGGCCTTTGTATTCCTTGCTTAGGAAAGGGGTTCTTTGGGATTGGATGAAGGGGTCCAGACAGCACACAATTAAGGTGGCTCAATCTCTGCCACCTGTGTTTGACCCAGCCTTTTGAGCTGGATGTACATGTCACCACAGAGGGCTTTAGAGGGCTTTAGCTGGGACTTACAGCAGCATTCTGAGCATTTGTGGAAGCCCATAGGCTTCTGGTCCCAATTATGAAAGGGGACTATGATCCATTACTCCTTGGTAGAAAAATAATTGGCAGCTATGTATGCTGCCCTTCTGGCAACTGAAAGCATTATGGCTACTACTTTTGTGATTGTGCAGACCATGTATCCTATCATACAGCAGATACATGATTGGACCACAAAACCATGCAGTGGCATTACCCAAATGCCTATGTTAGCAAAATGTGAGGCATATTTGCAACAATGCAGTGCTCTAAGTAATAATTCTCTGTCATTGCATGTCCTATTGTAACTTGTAGTTTTTATTGTTACTGTGGTATTTGGAAGCTATGTAACACACTCCTCACATAGGAAACATCACAGAAGACATCTGTCATGTAGATTGTGAGGCGAGAAACCTGGAATGGGTGGCATGTGGGGAAAATGGAGTAACTCAGGCTCTCTCACCAAGAAGCTGCAAGGGCCTGGCTTGTATGTCAAGTTTTGGGGGTTGTTTGGTTGGATAAGACAAAGGTTATTCCTGATGTGGTTATAGTACACCTGTTATGTAACTGTGACTTGCACTTTTCCATGCAGCAGACGTTTTGTTGTTTATGTGCCTTATGAGCTCATCCTTGGCTATCTGCCATTCTGCCTATATAAGGGGATGAGACTCTCTGGAAGGGAACTATGAGCTGTGAGTGATTGCCAGAGAACTCTCAGATACAATGTTGCTTCTTCACTCCTGGAATAAAGGCTGTTTCCTTAGCTTGTGGCTCCTTGGTTTTTCTTCAGTCTGCCCAGATCCAGTGCAAAACTCCCTGGCCTTGATCATTTGCAATACAGACAAATTAAGCCCTTGAAGGCTACTATTTCTGGTCCGTATGTAGGCAGGACATCAGGAAGCTTATGCTTTCTAGACAACTGGGTCTTGCATTCCTTTTCTTGTACATGTTATCTCAGACTAACAGTATAGAGCAGCCCCTTTTATTTTTTTGACACAGTCCCAGCTTTTTTTTTTATTTTGTAAATTTTTATTAAATTTATTGAGGTGATAGGGTTAGTAAAATTATATAGGTTTCAAGTGTACAATTCTATAATATATCATCTATGTATTGCTTTATATGTTTACCATCCAGTCAGTTCTCCTTTCATCACCATATATTTGACCCCATTTACCCTCTTCTACCATCTCCTCCCACCTTATCTCTCATCACCATTAAACTGATGTCTATGTCTATGAGTTTTTGTTTGTCTTGTTCATTTGTTGAATGCAGCCTTCTTTCAAATCCTCACTGTGGATTATAAGTAGATAGGACTTAGTTTTTATATTATATTCTCCTACAACAGAAAAGGGAACTGATTATTTTATCTGCCTGACTATAGTAGCTATTTTATCCACCTCTTCTTCACCCAACTGGTGAAGGAAGAAATTCCATCTTGATATTATAGGGATGGCCAAACACACATCCTCTAATCTTGCAAGCATGTGGTTGGCAGAAGTTTATTAGTCACATATACTTACAGCCTAGGGGAGAAGGACAATGCATGCAGTGCAGGGACATACAGGGTTTGCACTTGGGAGCATAGAGAATAAGCAGGGGTTGTGTGAGATAGGCATTGCAGTAAAGAGAGGGAGTGATGACCCCTGATTCCTGTTGGAGGATAATATTGGTTTGATTAAATAATTTCATGGGCTGTCAGGGAAGTGAAACCCATTAATTGGAGACCAGGAGTACAGGTGCTCTGGCTATTAAGGCCAAGTGAGAGTATTTCCTTTCCTGTTAGGGAATATCTGGTGAGATTGAGGAACTCACAGTTAGGTCTTTGAGGACCTGTATGGTTCAAAGGTGTCAAGATAGCATGTGAAATTTTTGGCTTCACAGTAGAGTAGGTTTTTTTTTTTATCTAGGAATTGGGGGCCAGTTAAGTGTTTTCCCTAGTATTCTGGTTGCTATCTGGAGTTTTGAATAGGATTATTCTATTATCTGGTGAGCTCTCTATTTCAAGCCCACTTAGTTTGGACTAAACTTGGAATATTAGTTTAATCTCATTGATTATTATTATTACTACCAGTTAGGGTTAAACTTGGGTTCACTGCATTTCTTATAACCTTATAAATTTTATAATTCTTTTCCAGACAGGTTGAGCCTCCACATCTAATTTACTCCAACCTTATTGCTGCATGTTTCTGTCCTTCTGAAGCCTTGCCATACATTATAACTAGTTTTGAAATCTCCTATGCTGGGCACATCAGTGATTCCTAAGAATGCTTTTAAAATCAGTCTTCATACTAACTCTACTTTAATTTCTAATAAAAATGAAAATGATAAGGATGATGATAAAAGATACTACTCTTTATTCATTATCATGTGCCAGTTGCTTTGCTGACTTCTCTATACACACGTTGTCAATTAATTCTCACAAGCCTGAATTCAGAAGTAATGAAAGTTAGGCTTAGTGATCTTAGGCAGCTTTTCCATGATCAGGCAGGTAGTTAATGGCAAAGTCTTGGCTCCAAAGATTTGTTATACCTTTTATAAAACTCATAAAAATTTAAGTGATGTGATTAAGTATTTCATCACTTGCAAATGAAGACAATGAGTTCATGAAAATTTGGGAGACTTTGACACTTACAAGAACTCAGCACCCTTGTCCTGGATGTCCTGTCAGCATCAGGCCTGTGTTGCAAGTCATTACCTCACCAGATAACATCTAAGGTGCAAGGCAAAGGCCAGAGATCCTTGGGGAGAGATATCTTAGTATAAAAAGGAGACTGTAATGCAAGAGTCACATATTTGTGTGAGCAGGGCAGCAGATTTTAAAATTAAGCTATTAGCATTTGACACTGGGGAAAAATGCCACTGGTCGGAGAGTAGAAAGGGATGAGCTTATGTGGCAAAGAAATCTTTCAAGTCTTTTGGGAGATTATACCAATGATTTATAGTACCCTCCTCTCTCCTCACTTACTTTTGTGACTAGTATAGCTAAATAAAGAACTGTTTGATATTTCTAATAATTGTGATTTGTATCTCATTCTCTTATCAACTTCAAGGGAAGAAATAGAAAACAAACTGTTTTTTTTTAAAGGATATATAGCTTTGGTGTCACCATCTGGGAGGGATCTTGGTACTCCATAGGAACAGAATAATGGAATTTTTTTATGCTTGGGGTCCATTTGAGTTTGCCTATCTGGTCAGTGCCAACTTATTCTGTGGGTAACATGTGTGAATCCCAAGATATTTTAGTTTTGTTAATCTGATCAGTGCCAGTCCATTTCTGGCTTCCTTATCCACCTGCTGATTCCCTGGTGTTAGCTTCCTGCTGCTCTATCCATCTGTTAAGAATTTATTTACAAAATACACTAACATGAAAACTGCACCAGAGTGAGTCTTAGCATCCCCCTATCCAGAAATGGCATCATGCCAGAGCACAATTTCCAAATGTTACTAAGCTTAAGTACAAGAAATTGCAATATCCAAGGGACTCTTTCTTTTGCTTGAAATCCCTCAGGCAAAATGGAAATAAAAATAATCTTTATTTCCATCCAGGGAAGGTAATGTTTATGGTACATAGAGATCTAGAGACTAATTTTAGATTTGTTTATAGAGAGAGCATTGGAATTGGTAAACAAAAATCTATTATTATAAACCACTTTCTATCATTACCTGTTCATGTGACTTTAATCAGAGCTTCACTTTTGGAAAATGTTGTACTAGTTAGTGTATGAATTTCACTCCAATACAAAATCAATCCTTATTAACATGTAGATACACAAGTGTGTGGACATGAAACATATTGATGTAACATATATGGAAAGAAATATAAAACAACTGGAGTTTATTCTTACTTGACTAATGTCACACATTGAGGGCAGGATGTTCTTATGAGATACAGGTTGCTGTGGAAGTGGGTAAGGAGGGGCTAACTCTTGATAGATGAGATAGAAAGTTCTCCCAGATAACAAAAACCAGAAGTAAAACAAGTCCAAATAATTTTTTAAAAACTACTAATAAAAAGATAAATATATTTATAGAGGTGAAAAGAATGTAACAAAGAGAGAAAGAACCTGTAGCATTTCCATTTTTCTTTGCCTAAGGCTATGTATATTGTGAAGGGAAGAGTTGGGATATTATTTATAGCTGAACACAAAGCTGATTGAATCAAAATGGTAAGAAACAAAGATTTAGAGGAAATTTTCAGTTGTAGTTCTGAGGTCAGTGAGAGAACCAAGTTAGAAGGCTCTCTGCAGAGCCTAGCAGGGAAGTTGGATTAAGAAGTCTTATCTCTCTTCAACCACCAAAAGTAGGATGAACAAAATTGGAGCTTAGTAATTTATGAAATTTTCACCTTGTATGTGGCATACACTGACTTTGTGCTGATTAGAAACAATTTCTGTTAAGCATTTTTTTACCAATTACCTTGAAGAAACAGTTAGCAAGTAGTTTGACAAGAGTATGTTATTTGATGTGTAAGATATTGTCAGAAGGACTTTAAAATGGTAAGGTTGAATATCTCAACCAAGGTGACATTTTATGAACTCTTACTTGAGGTTTCCTGGATAGGATATATGATAATACTGTTACATTTTGAATTTTTATTTAGCAACTATTGATCTCTGATACTTATGAAACTTACAGTCTAGAAGGAAAGAGAGTCATTAAAGAAATAATTTTAAAATGTTAGTGGACTGAACTCACCTATAAAAAGGCACAGAGTAGCAGATTAGATTAAAAACCAAAACCAAACAATATGCTATCTTCAAGAGAATCATCTCAGCTGCAAGGATAAATATATGTTCAATCAAAATGAAAGTGTGGAAAACAATACTCCAAGCAAATGGCATCCAGAGAAAAGCAGATGTAGCCAAACTTGTTTCTGCCAAACAGAGTTCAGAAAAAAAAATGGTAACAAGAGACAAAGATGAACATTTCATAATGATATCTCCCAATTAGAGAGGACCAAAATATATAAAAGAACTACTAAGAGAACTAAAGGGAAAAACTGAGAAAGACACAATTATTGTAGGAGATCTAAATACACCATTGATAGGTATGAGTAGATAATCTAAATAATAAAGTCAATACAAAAATGTCAGCCTTAAATGACACATTAGGAGTTCCCTGGTAGTGTAGTGGCTAAGGCTTTGGCGCTGTCAATGCTGCAGACTGGTTCAATTCCCAGCCAGGGAACTACCCACATAAAAATAAAAAATTAAAAAAAAATGACACAGATCAAATGCAGAATTGATCTTTACATAGTTTTTCATCCTAGAACACCAAACTATACATTCTTTTCTAGTGCACATGGAACATTCTCAAGGATAGACCATATACTGGGAAACAAAACTAGCCTCAGAAAATTTAAAAAGATTGATATCACACCAAGCACACTTTCTGACCACAATGTTTTGAAACTAGAGATCAACTGCAAAAAGAAAGTGGAAAAAAACACAAGTATGTGGAGATTAACTAGCATGTTACTAAGGAAGAACTGTGTCAAAAAAATTAATAAAAGGAAAAATTCAAAGATGCACAGGAACAAAAGAGAATGAAAACACATCATTTCAAAATTATTGAGATGCATACATATTTAGAGGAAAATTATAACATTATAGGCCTATCTAAAGTAACAAACAAAAAAAAAACCCCAAATAAACAACCTAACATTACATCTTAAAGAATTAGAAAAATAAAAATAACAAAACCCAAAGTCAGCAGAAGGAAGGAAATAATAAAAATTAGAGCCTAATTAAATAAAATGGAGAACAAAAAGACAATATAAATCAATGCATCAAAGAGCTGGTTCTTTGAAAAAATTAATAAAATTCACAAATGCCTGGTTAGATTCACAGAGGAAAATAGGGAAAAGACACAAATAAACAATTAGAAAAGACAGAGAAGTTACAATGGATACCACGGAAATACAAAGGATTACACAAAAATATGAAGCACTATATGCCACTAATTTCAATAACCTAGAAAACATAGACAAGTTCTGTATAAACTTACTAGACTGAATCAATAAATACTGGAAAATCTCAATAGTCTGATCAACAGTAAGAAAATTGATTCTTTGTTGCTTTCAGTTTTATATTCCACATATGAGTGAAGTCATATTGTTCTTAATTTTTTCTTTCTGGCTGATTTTGCTCAGCATGATGATCTCCAGGTCCATCCGTGTTGTCGAAAATGGCAGTATTTCATCTTTTCTTATACCTGAGTAATATTCCATTGTGTATATGTACCACAGCTTCTTTATCCAGTCATCTGTCACAGGGCAGTTTGGGTGTTTCCGTGTGTTGGTCACTGTGAGCGATGATGCAATGAACATTGGAGTGCATATATCTTTGTGAACTAAAGTTTTCAAATTTGGGGTGTAGATACCCAAAAGAGGAATTGCTGGGTCATATGATAACTCTATTCTTAATTTTTTGAGGAACCTCCATACTGTCTTCCATAGTGGTTCTACCAATTTGCATTCCCACCAGTAATGTATGAGGGTTCCTTTTTCTCCACAGCCTCTACAACACTTATGTCTTGTTGATAATAGTCATTCTAATAGGTGTCAACTGATATCTCATTGTGTTTTTATTTTAATTTCTCTGATAGTTAATGAAATTGATGATTTTTTCATATATCTGTTGGCCATTTCCATGTCTTCTTGGGAAAAGTGTCTGTTCAGATGCTGTGCCGATTTTTTAATAGGGGTATTTATTTTTTTATTGTTGAGTTGTGGGAGTTCTTTATATATTTTAGATAATAGCCTCTCATCAGAGGCATTGTTTGTGAATATTTTCTTCTGTTTAGTTGGTTGTCTCCTTATTTTCTTGATGGTTTCTTTCTGTGTACAGAAGCTTTTTAGTTTGGTATAGTTCCATACATTTATTTTTGCTTTTGCTTCCCTTGCCTTTGAAAAAGGATTCATAAAGTCCTTCCTGAACCCTAGGTCCATAAGTTTAGTATCAATGTTTTTTTCTACACAGTTTATTGTTTTGGGTCTTATGTGAAGGTCTTTGATCCATTTTGAGTTAATTTTGGTATATGATGAGAGACTGCATTTTAAGATCATTCATGGACATAGACAATAGTTTATTGGTTACCAGAGGGTAAGGGGAGGGGTGGTAGAAGAGTGTAAATATATCTCGGGCCACTTATTTATCACTTTCTCACTCCCAAACCTCTGGCAACTACCAAACTTTTAATTTTGTGTATAGCTTTTCCTTTTCCACAATGTCAAAGCTACATACATACAGCATGTAGCTTTTTCAGATTGATTTGTTTCACTTAGTATAATGGATTTAATGTTTTTCAACATCCCTTTGTCACTTGATAGCTCATTTCTTTGTTATCAGTCAATAATATTCCATTGTATGGATGCACCATAGTTTATTTATCCATTTACTTATTGAAAAACATCTTGGTTGTTTCTATTTTTTGGAAATTATGAGTAATGCATATATAAACATTCATGTGCACATTTTTGTGTGGTCATAAGTTTTCAACTCATGATATATTCAATATATACCTAGCAGCACTATTGCTAGATCATATGCTAAGTGTGTTTGTTTAGCTATGTAAGAAACTTCTGAACTATCTTCTCAAGTACCTGAATCATTTTGCATTCTTATGAATAACAGCAATGAATGAGTGTTCCTGATGCTCCATATTCTTTCAGGCATTTGGTGTTATCAGTGTTCTGAATTTTGGCCATTCTAAAATGTGTGTAGTGGTATCTTATTGTTCTTTTAATTTGCAATTTTCTAATGACATTTGAGGTTGAGCACCTTCTCATATGCTTATTAGTCATCTATACATCTTCTTTGGTGATATATCTATATATTTGTCTGCTTATATGTGGTTGCTTGTTTTCTTATTGTTAAGTTTCAAGAGTACTTTGTACAGTTTAAATACAAGTCTTTTATCAGATTCGTGTTTGCAAAGTGAGTTTCTTACAGATAACATATAGCTGGACCATGTTTATAAATTCACTTTGAATCTCTGTTACTGGTACATTTTAACCATTCACATTTAAATTGATAATTGATATAGTTGATTTGGCATCTATCTTATTTATAACAATTTTTTATTTGTTGTTCCTTTTTTGGTTTCTTTTTTAGTCTTCCATTTATTTTCTGCTTTCTCTGATTTTAACTGAGCAATTTTGCATAATTACATTTTCTCTGCTTTCTTAGCATACTTATACTTCTTCAAAAATATTTTTTAATGATTTCCCTAAAGTTTGCTATATATATTTAAAACTAAGTCCATTTTAAAAAAACACTACATGGCTTCATTGGTAGTACAGATACCTTATACTTAATTTTGACTTTGGTAAGTGTTAAGTTAAAACACATTTTACACTTGGGCTTTAATATTAGCATGACATAGAATCTCTCATCCATTTTTATATTATCGCTTAATCATGTGATTTGAACCTAGTAGTAATATTAGGTAAAGTGTGAAATATTGAATAACTGGTCACAATTCCTTATTTTCCTGTAATAGTATTATTACACTGAATGACTTCATGGTGGGTGGTTTTGAGTGACCATTCTCCATTGATTTCTCATGGTTTTTGACAACCTAGTTGCTCTGATCTCTTTGAATAGCAAGCAGCCCTGGAAGCTAAACATAATCCCTCCTGAGAGGTTTAATACATATCTCCTCAGAGATGACCTGAGGTAGTAAACATAAAGCCTAAATGCAGCAGACATTAATGACTTAGAGTTAACAATTTTTAATAACTATGTAATGTTTTAAAGACTATCTATTAAACCAGGGATGCCCAACTCCTGGGCCATAGATCACTGTAGTCTGTGGCCTGTTAGGAACCGGGCCACACTGCAGTAGGTGAGTGGTAAGAGAGTGAGTGAAGCTTCCTCTGTATTTACAGCTGCTCTGCGTCACTTGTGTTACCACCTGAGCTCTACCTCCTGTTAGATCAGTGGTGGCATTAGATTTCCATAAGAGTGCAAATCCTGTTGTGAACTGCACATGTGAGGGATCTGGGTTGAATGCTCCTTATGGGAATTACATGCCTGATGATTTGTGGTGGAGCTGAGGCAGTAAGGCTAGTGCTGGGGAGCAGCTGCAGATACAGATTAACATTAGCAGGGAGGTTTTACTGCACAGAGACCATAATAAATCAACCAGTGAGTGGCAAGTGACAATTAGCTTCATCTGGTGGCAAGCTTTAGAGTGGCAAGTGAGTTGTATAATTATTTCATTATATACTACAATGTAGTAATAACAACAATAGAATAAAGTGCACAATAAATGAAATGTTCTTGAATCATCCCCAAACCACCCCCTGTCTCTGAGTCTGTGGAAGAATTGTCTTCCACAGAACTGGTTCCTGGTGCCAACAAGATTGGGGACTCCTGTATTAAACAAACAAATCTCATTGGAATTTTGGACTATATGGAAAAGAGAATAAAAAATATTCAGGCAAAAGAGGGTTCAAAGCCTCTGCTAGCACATGAAGTACATTTGGACATCAAAAACACCCATTCTTCAAGGCACTTTACTCCCATCTGTTGGAATATTGTTGGGTTATACTGATTTTGCTGAAATAAGACATTGCTATCTGCCAGAAAATTGTTCTCATAAATGAAAAAATGGGGTCTATCATGTGAATGGTTCTCTTTTAAATATGATATTGTCTGCAAGGCACACACTGTTCCATATGGGGCAGTCCTGAGTGGAAGAAAACATTTCTCAGAAAATTCATACTGTAGAAAGGGATCCTAACCTGGAAGTCTGCACTAGGTCTTATAGAACTTTCCAGATTTGTACCAACTGCTAAAACCTCAAGCAATTTTCAAATGAAAGATAGTCAAGGAAAAGGAACTCAGATTTATTGAATACCTATCTGCTACTTACTAGATATAGCACTAACGCTTTACAACAGTGTTGTCCAAACTTTTGGCTTCTATGGGCTACATTGGAAAAAGAACTGTCTGAGGCCACACATAAAATACACCAACACTAATGATAACTGATGAGCTTAAAAAAAAGTCACAAAAAAAATCTCATGTTATAAGAATTTGTGTTGAACCACATTCAAAGCCATCTGTGCTGCATATTGAACATGGCTGCTTTATAATATCTCATTTAATTTCCCACAAACATTTAATCTTCCCACTAAATTATATATGTTAGAAAAATGAGGAAACAAAGGTTTGAGAGTATAATGATGTATCCAGCTAGTACATAGCAAACCCAGGATAAAAGCACAATGTTGTCTATTACAAGGATAGAGACTTTTAAGAGCAAAATTCTGCTATCACATTCAAATTCCTATTATGATGTTGATGCAGCAAGGCTGAAAGGGAAGGGTCCTATTCAAATATGAGGTGTACATCCAAGCTTTTCCACCTGGAAGGTACAAATTATCACCATTTCAGTGATATCCAAATCTTGCATTGACTAAAAAGACAATCTTTCTGCCTTAACTTACCACTGCTATCATCCCTAACAACACTTTTAGGGAAAGTATCCTTAATTAGAATTCACAAAGTAGTGTGATCTATAGAACATTCCAGGTACATATGTCTTGTTTTGGAGGATATGAAGGAAATTTTTCTTAATTGTGGTAGAGATAAGAATTGTGACTTTTTGGGAGTTCCTTGGTGGTGTAGTGGCTTGGGGCTTCAGCACTGGCACTGTCAGCACTGCAGGTCTGGGTTCAGTTCCCAGCCAGGGAGCTGCCCACACACCAAAAAGCAAAAATAAATAAATAACTAAATAAATAATGAGAATTGTGGCTTTTCTCACTGTGTTGGATGTATGGCTTTAACATTGTATCCTATTTTTTTTTAATTTATTTTAAGAAGTAGAAGTCTGTAAGCTGCCTTCTAGAAGTTAGGATGTCTGATGTGGGATCTTTAGAAAGATATTCTTGGATATTCTCAAGTGAAAAATAAAAGTAAAAAATTCATGGCATGAGTATAGGAAGATTAAATGTGCTTTTATACACACACACACACAAGTATATATACATATATATATATGTATGTATGTATGTATACACACGTGCATATGTATTATATGCATGTGTGTATATATATATATTCATGTGTATATACATATATGAGTATACATATATACATATACATATATACACACACATACACACATATACTTACCAGGGCATGTTAGATTCCTTGTTTTTGTTGTCCTAAAGACAGTGGCAGCAAAGCCTATATCTTTAAGGTGCCTGTCTTAAGCTAAACTGATTTACTAGAACTTATTTCTAAATCTCATATGATGAATCCACTTGCCAATCAGCCCCAGCCTTTTTCCAGCCATTCTCTGCTGATGCTACTACTGCCTTCCACCTGTACACTGAGCTTCACTCAGTTTCTAACCAACATTGATCATGGTAAGCTACTTATTAAGATCATCAGCATCTCAACCAATGGGATGTGAAACTTATTCTGCTGCCTTTTATCTGATTTTATTCCAGGCACTGGTCAGCGCTGCAAATTACAGCCTGCCCTTTTGCTGTCCCTGCACCTGGGAAATATCCACTTTGCCGAAATCATTTAACCTCACACCTGTTTGTTTACTGATAGATTTACTTAATGTGCACTTTATTTATAACTGCATCCACTCTGCCAATTCTCTCTTGCCCTTCCCAACTCATGCCTGTTCTTCATCAAGGCATCATCTTTGCACCTTTAACTTCGTTCTGGAATGTGGTACTTTTCTACTGGTGCTGAAGCCCTTTTACTGCCCTCAGTCCACTTGCTGGGGTTGGACACCCTCTGTAGCTTTTCCTAGCTGGATTCTATCTGCTATAATCCCTCCACCTCTTGGCAGCTGTTCTGCTCTGAATGAAGTAAGAACTTGAAATCTGGCCAGAGCTACACATCTACGTTAACAATACCCACTACATGAACTTTCCATGACCCACCTCACCTACTGCAATGAATCTTCTGAATGAGACTTTTCCAAACTAAGACTATATTCTCCACCTCTCTTACACTACACCCAGTACCGAAGGCTTCTAGTTACTTCCAGACCCAGGCTTCTAGGCAGATCCCTTCTTCAGAATATGCCTTCTTCCTAATGTGCTAAAGTTCTATTATAACTCTTGCTTGGGCCCAGACTCAGTGCTCATACTATGAGTTTGTTCCCAGAAAACCCTATTTTCCTATGTTTGCTCATACCTTGTATCTTGCCCATCACTATTGTTGATCTCTGATGACTAAGGTTGAGTACAGACTTTCTAAAATCAGGTTGAGTGGGAAGCCAAGAGTCAATGACTCCTAGAGGCCAGCTTTCCTCTCCTCCTACAGACTGTTAAATAGGGCTGGGCAGCCATGCATTTCTGCCAGAGCTCAACAAAACAATTTTTCAGAAATTCTTGCCAGTAAAGAGGTGAGTAAGTACACAAATAGAAATAGACTTAAGGCAAAGCCATATAGTTGTAAAGAAAAAATAGTAAATTTGATGTTGAGCCTTTCCTTTTCTCAATACATACAAACAAACAAGCTTCTAAGCATATCCCATTGAAGTATTATTAAACATTGTACTTAGAATAAGATCTGACCGAATCACACTTAAAGGGTTTGTTCAACCTCATCTGCAGAGACACATTATTATTATTAAAGTGTTCTGTTTCAGAATATAAAGTCAGATCCTCATTAACTGGGACAAACTATGTTAGCATCCAAGCTCAAGAATGGAGGGAAAATCCCTGTCTCCAAGTGACAGATGTGAGTGTTAGCAGCATGTTGAATAAGCCTGAGAATTCATTAAAAGTGTCAGGCTATGTCGCAGGGCACTTTTCATTGACAGCTCCAATGGAAAAAAAAAAAAAACCTGTGATAATTGCTTTCATTCCTTGCTTACCTTTCACCTTAGCAAGGAAATACGATCGTAAATAAATAACCCTAAGCTGACACATCACAAGCTTTGTGCAGACAACTGCTCTGTGCAATATGCATCTCAAAGACCGTGGGGCACTTTTCATAAGACAACTAATAGAACTTATCTGGCAGGTTTTATGTGAACACTGACTTTTTCTTATCTAAAACTAGGTTATTTAGTAAATCTTGATGTCTTGAGAAAAAAGACAGAGTAAACAATGGTAAAGAGGAAAAAAATAGTAAAAATACAGAAGAAAAGAAAGAAGCAAGAATGGAGAGAGCGAGAAGGAGGTCAGGTTTCATAGAGGCAAATAAAAAAACCAAAAACTTGGAGGTGGAGACAGGTCTCACCTGAGTTATTGAAGCATGGAGGCAGCTCTTATCTGGGAATATACCAGGGCAGGATAATCCTTCTGGTTAGCAGGTTAGTTTATGTGCCTGTGAGCATTTCCTGGAACACAAAAAGATGTGAGTGGGAGGGTTGAAGAATTCTACAGTCCTGTCTTTCTTGGAGTATTGGGCTCACATAAAGGTCAAGTTATTAGTCTCCTCTTTTACTCAAGGAAAATATTGTTTGTTGCTGATCAATTCAAAAGTAGTATCTGGAGGACTCTTGTTGGAACGTACCTGTAAGACCACTTGACCCATTTGTAAGAGATGGTGGCCAAGATCAGCTATTTTAGGGAGTTTAGACATCTTAGAAGAGGGATGCCTAAAACGAAAATGAGAAATATTAACATTAACAATTATATTCAAGTAGAGATCCAGGAATTGAATCTTGAGAATAATCAGTCCAGTGAATTTAAAGAAGTCAGGAAAGGAAAATCTGTTGGTTATGTAGTATGGATATGGAGTTTCATCAAGCTCTCCAGCTAGGATGTCAATGCTTTTGAAGTTGTCCACAGTCTTTGTTACCTTTTATATAAGGATACACATCATTGAACATTTCACCAACTTTCTTAGTATCCCAGGCAGTGATTTTGTAACTGCCAACCCAGCTCAAACCGGTCCTAGCATGTTTTCACATGGGTGGGCTGATAAATTTTGCCTTCACTGTAATATTTATTTTTGTTACATTACAAATATCTGGATATAACTCATTCTGTGTAGTCTCATGATATTCCTCTCCATATTTTTAGACCTTATAAACATAGATTCTTATAGTTTCAACCCAGTGAACATCGAAATGGAAGAGTGTTCAGACGTTCAGTTCAAATAGCATGCTGTTACTGAATTAACAGTGGAAAAAACAACTGAAATTCATGGACAAGTGCAAGTCATTTATGGGGATAAGTGTTTGTTGTGAATACAGTAAGATGATGAGTAAGATGGTTCATCTGTGAAGAGGTCAAATCTGCAGTGAAGAAATGGTTTCAAAAAAAAACAAACCACTAATTTTTTTTTAAGGATGGATTTCAAAAATTAGTACAGCATTGGTGGAAATGTATTGAAGTGTGTGGTGATTTTGTAGAAAAATAATTTTGAAGCTTTGAAAATAAATGAGGTAGGTATATCTTTTTCTTTATTTCATTAAAATATCTTTTCCTGTTCATTCTCTATTTAAGTGGAGGCAAAATTTATCAGCCCATCCTCATAGGGCTTCCACTTCGTGGTTTGTCATGCAAATATTCTTGCCCTACTTTTCCATTTTTGAACCATTTTACCCAGCATCTTACTGTGCTCACATCAATACACTGATCACCATAAATGGCTTGTATTTGTCTGTTACTCTCAATTAGAAGAACTTTTTTTCACTGTTAATTCAGTAACAGCACGCTGTTTGAGCCGAACGTCTGTCTGAACGTTCTTCCATTTTGATGTGCACTGACTGAAAAATGTAAGTGTCTGTATGTACAAGGTCAAGAGATTCCATGTGACTGCAAAGAACTGGTTATATTCAGACATGTCTATTGTAACATAAAAATATTACAATGGAGGAAAAATTTATCAACCTGCCCTTATGTATTGCATGAAAAATTTTAAATAAAGCAAAATGTCTTGTTATTGTATATTAGTTGGATGGAAAGATTAAAGTTTTAGGGATTTCAACATAAATACTAAATATTGTTAGAGAAGAGCCATACATTTATCTTATTCTCTTATTGGAAGTTGTAGAAATGAAGTTTTTGACAAGAAAGAAAATAATAGCATATAGTTTAATCTTACTCTGTCTTGTATATGTATTTGTTAATATATATTTATTAAAGGGTGTTCCCTGGTGGTGTAGCGGCTAGGTTTTGGTGCTCTGAACGCTGCGGCCTCAGTTCAATTCCCAGCCAGGGAACTACCCAAACAAACTATATATATATAATATATATACACACACACACACACACACACACATATATATATGTATATATAAAGATACATATACATACACATTTACAGATATACACACATGTACAAATACAATTATATTATATTAATTAACGTGTTTTTTTTTCTGGGTGTTAACATTGTTAATTATTCATTTTTTCTATCTTTATAAACTCTTATTTTCTACAAAAATATGTGTTATGTAAAAAAAGTTTAATAACAGTAATAATTAAGTGCCTAGAGCAAAATAATAATAGCAATTAGTTAAACCTGAGGAGTCACATTAAGACAATAACTACGAGAGATAGATCAAATTTTAAAGATACAGCCACATGCTAAGTCCTTTGGAGTGCTAGACTGCTGCTTAGTTATTAATGGAAAATGTAGTTAATTTTCAGAGTGAGACTAATAGTTTTGGGAAATTACCTAAATTTCCTAAAACTACGTATTAAAAGATATAGTATCATTTTCAATCCTTATGTTAAAAATGGATACAAATCATATTTAGAACTTAGTTTTTATTTTAAAAATAATATTTATGCTTATCTATCTGCAGACTGCCACAGACTTCTGATTTGCTGAAATCAATCACAATTTTTTGCTCTTTGGATTAAATTCAGGTCTCTATATTCTTTTAAGGATGGACATGTGAAAATAAGTTATTTGAAATTGCCTTTATGATATAAGTAAATTTCATGTTTTTATAAAGCTAAATCATCAGAAGAGAATAAAAAGTCTTTTGATAAAAAAAGGCAAATGGAAATTCTCTAGAATTAAAAATAAACTATTCCCAGAAACAACATAGGAACTAATAGACTATATCTTTATTATTGAAATATCAGGGTGAACCAAAATTAGATTAAGTGTGTAATGAAAATTACCTTAAAAATCATCAGAAATATTTGAGGGCACTATCAATATAGCATTTGACACAAAATACTTGGCATAAAAATGCAAAGCACATTCAAATAAGTTATTGGCATTGGAGAGAGCTTTTGAATGAAGATTCAAACAATACAGTTTAGTCTTTGGAATAGGTTCCAAAAGGTAAATACAACTCAATACAGTAAACTTTGCATTAACTGGAACTCAAGCAACTGGCACTGTCAAATAATGAGCAAAAATTTGAAGAAATACCACTTCAAATAAAAGTTAAAATAAAATCAAGTTTTAGCAGAAATATAAGTGTAGTGGAAATATAAGTTTAAATTTACACCATACCGTAAGCCCATGCTTCATGCACCACATGTTTATCACTCACTCCTGCCAACTTACCCTGTGTAAACATACCAGTCAGTTGAGATCTATTATTATGTGAATTTTGGGTTTTCACCCAACTCCACACATGCCAAAATAGATCTCAAGTAAGCAAAACACACAGTGCTTACCCTCAGGCAGAAGATGGAAGTATGCAGGGGTCTTGAGAAAAGTAATTCATGCAGTGCTTATGGAGGAATTTAATGTCAGTTCATCAAAGATCTATGACATTAAAGCTTGGTCTCAGAAGATTAAGGAGTTTTATGTTAAGTCAGAGAGTGACAAGAGTGTGGAGAAGCATCATACTCTTCATAAACAGAAGTGGAAGTGCTTGATCAGTCCCTGTATGAGTGGTTTTTGCTGAAAATGCCTGAAATTGCTTGTAGTTCTGGACCCATGTTGCAGGAAAAAGTGAGATAATTTCATGAGAAAATGAATATTCAAGGTTAGTGTTCATTTTCAAGTGGCTGGCTTATTGATTCAAGGTTTGTCATGGCATCCACAGGCTGGACTTGTTAGGTGAACAGAAATTGGCTGGTTTTGAGGCTGCTGCTTCATTTCATGATGTATTTAGTGACTTGGTTGCACAAAATGTCTTGGTCTCAGAGCAGATTTATAATGCAGATGAAATTGGATTAATGTAGAATTATCTGCCTAATTCTACTTTGGCTAGTGGTAATGAGAACATAGCTTATGGGCTCAAACTATATGAAGAGTGTAAAACTGTACTCATTTGTGCAAATGCATTGGAAAATTATAAGGTAAAGTTGTGTGTGGTCAACAACTTTGCTAAACCAAGATGCTTTAAAGATGTAAGTAAACCACCTGTAGATTATCATGCACAGAGTAACAGTTGGATGGGTGCAGAAAATTTACCAAGTGGCTTCATTATTTGTTTGTCCCAATGTTAAAGAAAATTTACAAAAGAAAAGAATACCATAGAATAGTAAAGTTCTGTTGCTCCTGGTTAACTGTGGAAGAGCTTGTTAAGGGCTACATTTTTATATGTTATCTTCTAGTTAATGTCACAAGTCTGATCCAACCAATGAATCAGGGAGTGATACAGAATATAAAAATATTTTATAGGCATGAGTTTATGCAAAAAATAACTAATTTCGATAGGATAATTCTGGACTTTCAGAAAAAAATAGAATCTCAAAGATGCTATCTAAGACACTGTCAATTGCACTTGGGATTCTGTGAGAAGTAAAACTATAGAAATGTTGGAGAAAGTTCTGGCCAGCTGTGATGTCTGTGGGATCCTCCCCCTCCTTTGTTGACTTTGAGCGGTTTCCAGTCAGTAGTAGTGCAGCTGCCAGTAGCAGAGTTTATAATGAAATCTGTGAGTTAGTTGACACTGCTAACAACAAATGAATTTGTCTTCAGATGACCTCAATGACTGGCTTGCTGTATATGAATCTATTTCAGTAATTCATACACTTAATACAGAAGATATCATAGAAGCTGTTGTAAATTGTGAACAGAATGAATGTTGCAGAGGAGGAAGAGAGTGAGTTTGAAGGGTTTGAGGTGGATAAAGTAGCCTGGTAGAAAGCTACTGCAGCACTTGAAACTGTAATAGCTTTTGCAGAACAGCAACACTTCTTCACTTCTCAGCATGTTATGCACATCATGCAAAACTCAACTTTGCATAAAAGGCTTAGGGCCTCAAAGCAAGCTGATATTTGTTCATTTTTCAAGAAAGTTGACACAAGTTTGCCAGTACAGCATCATCTACTGATGTAGATCCAAAAACCATTCATATCCACCTCTCCTGATCCTGTCTTAGCTACATCATCAGATCTTAATGATCTTGATGTGATGTCTACCCAGTAAACTCTCTACATCTACTGTAATGGTTTTAAGTGTGTATATGTTTGTTTTTTCTAAGTTATTTGAAGTTAAACAAGTTATGTTAATGAAGTTCATTAAGTTGAAAAGTTTATTGATTGCTATTTAACTAAAATTGCACACTACATTCACAAAGCTGTTTTATAATGAAAATTTTTTACATTAAATTGTCATTATTTGTCCTAATTTGCTTTTAATTACTGTATTTCAGTATTAATATCGTGGTGATAATGAGTTTAGGTACATTACAGTATAAGGTAGGGTATAGTGTTAGTTAGGCCTATTATTAATAGTAACTGTCAAGCAACCAGAAACTACACTTATCTGAGATCTGCCAGTCCCCATTGGTGTTGGTTAACTGAGAGTCTACTGTTTATAGACTATGTTACCTTAAAAAATTATAATAGTAAAAATGTAATATGGTTGAAGGGGTGAAAATTGTGACAAGTAGAATATCATTAAGTTATCTCACCCAGGATCCTAGAGGCTCTCTTCACCTGGCCTTACCTGTAGCTCTTAATTTCCTACCCTCCATTTTGAGGTACTTAGAGGTGTTTTTGACCATGCTGGGAAGGATTTTCTTGGGGCTCGGTTCACCAGTTTGGACACAGCAAATCTTAGGTACTACCACTATCATCTTTCCTAGATGACTCATAAACAACACCAGATGAGTGTTGATTGTTGCACTCCCAGAAAAGAGTAAGAACTGTCCTTTGACCTAGTACAAGAGTGATATGGCAGTTGCAAATTTGTGAAATTTGGTTGTGAAATTTAGTTTGATACCCAATCTCACTTGCTGTTTTGCTGTTACATAAACTTCATTCTTAACTCCCCATTAGGCCACCCCTACTGGCTCCCCATCCACAGCCTCACTTGAAAGCAAAATCAAACCAAACAAACCAAAACAAAACAAAATCTGCTTTTTTCCCCCATTTCTTCTATAACAATCCTAATTATTTTTTAAGTGGTGTGAATGTATACCTGACTAAAAGAAGGGTTGCAGTTAAGAAAGGGTAAAAAGTTAAAGATTTATGTTTTAAAAAATTTTAAGATTAAAGGATAGGTCCTACTCTAAATTCTTAGGAAGGTTCTCTGGTCTTCAAAAAACACCTTCTTCACAAGAAATCAATGGGAAGATAGAATGATGATGTTTAGATGTAAGACCTCAAAACATAGTTTTTCCTTTGTTCTACGATACATACATTTTTACCTTCAACCCAGTTTCATGCTCTTAAGTCTTTTTTTCATGTTACTGAAAATCACTAATCTCAAATTTTATCTATGTTTTTACAGTGAAAGTCAATTTACTAGAATCTTCTGAAATATATATGTAAGGCCAGATAAGGGATTGCATTATAATATAGATGTATCTATCCATCATCTATTGATCTATCTAATGTATCTTCTACCTATCCTCTATCATCTATCATTTACCTACCTATCTATCTAATCTCTACTTTTTTTACTCTAAAAAACATGGTGTCTTTGATAACCTCAATGAAGATAATTCTTCCTCCAATGATGAAAGAAAAGCCTATACCCATGACAAGAGCTTAAATCTTACACAAATTGATGTAGAGTGGTGTAAAAAACTATTGGCCTCAGTTGACATCTGAATTTATTTCAAAAAAATTCCACAGTATCACAGACAGCAAGTCATTCTTTTTTGCTTAAACACATTCAAATACAAATCCTTCACCATAGTCATATAGATTTGGGTCCAAATAAAATGGTTTGAGTCTCATTATTTTCATTTACTAAAGATATGAATTTATAACAAGTTGTTGACCCCTCTGAGCTTCAATTTCTTTATAAAAAAGAGCCTACTATTTTTCTTATAGTGTTATTAGGAAGATAAAATGAATAAAGAAAAAACATAAATTTTAACCATTGTAATTGTTCTACTTTGAAGACAGCATACATAAAAACATGCAGTATATAAATGTACTACCAAAGGTCAGTTTCTTTTAAGATTTGAGTTCAGGTAATCTATTTGTGGGGTCATCCAGGAAATACTGGTAGAGGAGTAAGAAACTAAGATAAGAAAGGAAAGAAATTTAGTTGTGTTATTGAGCAGGTCACTATTGTGGAAAACTGATACTCGATTCTGCTGGAGAACTCTGGGAGACAGTATAGAATGTTCTTCAGTGATTTTGTATTCAATGGATAGAGCAAGTTGATGTTCATATTTATTGCCTTAGTTTTTGCTGCTATGGAGTTTAACTTTATAGCACTCCCAGCCTGCCCTGTGCATGGCTTAGAGTAGCAGTTTCTTGCAATGAGATACTGTTGATTGGTATGCACAGCACTTACTACTGATACTTAATAGAAATAAGTTTAACTTATTTGTAGAAATACATTTGATGATAGATCTTAACATAAAAAACATACAAATTGTCATTAATCGTAATTTAAATATCAAGGCTAGAATATTTCCAGATTTATCTGCATCATATGCAAAAGGGAACAGTATGGCTTGGCCTTTCCACATACTTTTTGTTTTATTTATATATATTTTAATTCATGAATGCCACTCTTGCTAGTGTTTTGAATACTGTCTCTATGGAATTGAATTCTTCATGATTACTTGGGCTTGACCAATTGTTTATTTTTGCTCCAAATAAATTATTTAGTAGTTGGTATTACTCTTAATTCTTAATCCCTAAGAATACTGAAAAGAAAATATAAAATTACAAACTATACTTCATATGCTTCATATGTTAAGTACTTTAAAAATGTATAGAAATTACAGACATGCATATGTGACATCCTTTAAAATAGAATATAACATTTCTTTTTGTTAATGAGTTTATTGTTTTGTGATTAATTAGGTGAAATGTCACTTCAGTTTGAATGGCATAAAGAACTGGAAACAAAACGTCAGTGTAACTTTTTACCACTTGAATTACACAATTTTCTGAGAATCATATAAACTTTTAATTAATACTATGCATCAATGCTTTTTCTAAAACAACCTCTTGATTATTCCTGCAGAATGACATAGAATGATCTTATAAATAGGGTTCAGTAGATTGTTTTTTACATAGATATTCACACTCTCTAATGGAGAACAGTTAATTTTTCTAACTACTACTGTAACTGGAGAGACGTTTCTTGTTATAATTTCTTTTAGGAGGTCAGATACTTGCTTTTATCTCTGTTACTTGTTTTCATACCTTCTTTTTCAAAATGAAATTGAGGCTACATCTCATATTTATCTTGAGTACATACATAATGATATAATAGTAGTGTTACTGGAAAATGCGCCCTTCTCCATGCGGTGCCCAGGTTCTTGGTATCTCAATCAAAGAATTGAATGAGACAGACACCAAAGTGTACAAATGAAGCAAAGAGGCAGATTAGTAAAAGGAAAAATAAGGTGAAACAAAGAGAAGTCTTATTGAAAAGAGAAGTACACTCCTAAGAGATAGGAGCGGGCTTGAACAGGCAAATGTCTCAAGAGCCCCAAATAATGAGGCTTTGGTAGTTTTATTCTCTTTATAGTTGTAAGGGGTTATGCCAATCTGGGTGTGGAGCTTTTTGATTGCCATATTTGATTGATAGGGGATCTATTACATCACCTTTTCTAACTGCACATCTTTCTTTTCAGAATTCAATTACCTCCTGTGATTGCCTATCTTGGTGCATGGATTACTAGAAAAGGGTGATATCAGGGTGGTGATTACTCCAGCAAGTTGGGTCCCATGAAAGGGTTTCCAAGATCCCCCTATTCTACCTGCCTGTCTTATTTTCCTTTTGAGATTTTTGATCCCCTAAATCTCTATGGGAAGTTGAGGGACAGGAGGTCTCATCTTCTGTTATCTGCTTCCTGCTGAGTGTGGTCATTGTTCCTACCTGTCAGGGATTCATGGAGCTCTCACCCTATCTGATCTAAAAGAAGGAAGGAGTCTCAAGATCCTCCTGGGAGACCATGTAGATTTATTTTGTTGGTTTGGGCTGGAAGCCTTGCTGGGGCATCATCTGTATCCCAATGGCCCCTAGATGAGGAGAAATAGATTCAGTTATTAGATTTAAAGTGTTAGCCTGACAAGCAGGCCTCAAAGCCAATGGTGCAGGGCAGCGGCATGATTGAAATTTTGTTTAGCCCCATGGAGTTTGTGTCCTGTTGACTTTGGGCTTAGCTGGCCACCCAGATGTCACTACCTATCCAGGAATGGCCTGGGGATGATATAATCCACAAGCACAGATTTACGGCTGCCAGAATAATTAGCTAAAGTCTAGCAAACACAACTAACTAAAGTTTTGTCATCACAAATCACAAATTTTAGGATGATTAACTAAAGCTGGAGATGGGTACATTTTGGAAATATAATTAGCCAATACAAATTACAAGTATTTCTGAATGATTAACTCAAGCTGGGGCAAAGGGTATCTGGGAGATATGGACTAATAGCCTATCATTTAAGTTTTGAGGTAATTATCTAAAGCAGGAGGCAAGATGAAGACATTCCATGGTTCAGGGTAGGAGCAATCTATTGTTTAAGGCTAGAGATAAAGGAAAACTGATTGAGGGAGAGATTAAGGCTAAGCACTTGGGAAAAACAGCAAAAATGGAGAACTGAGGAACTAGGACAGAGGGGACTAAACGTTCCTATAGTGAAGGGCTCTTTGATTTGACTCCCGTCAGAATGTTTAAAACATCTGTTGAATGACTAACAGGTTCATTGATGTACTGATATGTTAAAATTAAAGTATTTTTGTCTATTTTATTCTTGTCTGAGACCTAAAATGTTCTAGGATAAAACAATAGTGGCAGTTATTTTTCGATTATTTAGTGAGGTGCAAGACTACCTTTTCAGAACTTCCATTAGAAGTTGTTCAAAACCTCTAAGGTGTCAGGGACTGTATTTGAATGAGAGTAGAGTTAAGGATATGCCTTTTCTGGTCATATCTTACTAGCCACATTCAATCCACCTTGCAATTACAGTATGAAATGTCTTTTTTTTTCCAGACTTTTTATTCTTTAATTACATTTGATGTACAATATTATATTGGTTTCAGGTATATAGCACAGTGATGTGTCATTTATATATATTACTAAATCCTCATTCCAATACATCTATACCATACATAGTTATTACAGTGTTATTGACTATAATCTCTATACTGCATTTTACATCCTTTTTAGTTGCATGTTATTGCTTTCATTTGACAGATATGGAAACCCAGTGTTTAAAATATTAACTAACTTACAGATTTCCAAAATAATCTTAAATCTGATAGCAATAAGGTTTCTCTGTGCATATTACTAGTCAAAGAAGATGGATGTCACATTTATAATTTTGTACATTTTTTTTTACAATAATGCATTTGTTAAAAATGTTTTTAATACTGTGTAGTAATGTAATGATCCTAGTGTAAGATGTAAGGCTAATTTGATTATTTTGTAGTATGTCCACTGACCCTGAACATAAGTGCCCTTAGACATAGATAAAAAGCGGTTTATATTTCATATAATAAATAACATACATAGGACACATGTACTGCTTATAATAAATTTGTGGAATTTATCACAGAGACACCCAAGCCTGTTGGGACTTACTAAATATAAATTTAAACTAATGCTAATTCAGGGGGGAGTGATGGTAAAGTATGCATCATCTATGGACAATTTGATAGCCTGAAATATGTGTAACCAATTGTTCTTATTTACATTCATTTGCATTGTGAAAAGCTATTTTACAGTTTCAGTCAGAGTTAATAGGCAATTTGCAGCTGACTGCCTAATGGCATAGTTACTAAAGATTGCCCCAGGGGCTTTCTAGAGTTCAAATGAGACTAAACCTTTTAAATGTTCAATTGAATATCTTAAAAAGTCAAGAAGTCTTTAACTATTCGGCCTTTTGTATTTGCTTTGTCATATTGAATGTGCTGCTGAAGACTACCTTACCTTCAAAGACTATCTTTCTCTGTAGGCAAGAGATTCTATTCTACAAAATATTGTAGTATGTACCAAAGGGGTTTTTTCTTCAAGAAATTAATAAAAACAATAAAGAGGCCAGGTAGTTCACAAATGTAAGAAATACGGCTTAGATTTTTGACTTGAAACTTTTTTCCTTGAATAAAGCAAAGTATATGCCTAAAATCTATTTCTTTTCAGGATTAAGAAAATAAATCTTTTGCAGAAATAACTTTGTTTCCACATTCTCCTCATTTACAAAGTGTTTTATGTTATCTCATTTAGTCATTTTTCTGTTTTCTTTTGGTTTTATTTTCTTCTTTATTCTTATTGAGACTAGCAAATTTCCTGACACATAGTAGACATTCAACAAATATTTATTGGAGTTTTGAACTAGTGAGAGTTAGAGCAGGTATTATGCCAAGGTACTGTCTCGCAGAATAGAAAATTCACTTAAATATTGACTGTGTTTACACATCATAATATTAAATCAACTTGATTGGTGCTTTATATTCAATAGGGAAGGTTATCTTCACTTAAAGAAAATATATTCCATCCCTTTTGTAGCTGACTGTGTCAAGATAATGTGAACAATGAAAGTCTCTGGATTTGGGTGTAGATAGGTCTTTCTGTGTTCAGCTTTTCTGTGGAGAGAAAAAGGCTAAGAACTTGATATGAGGGCGGTATGGAAGGTTTTCCACCACATAATATGAAAAATAGAAGCATTTATGGCTGGATTTTTTTCTGGACAGCCCTCATAATTTAAGCTAGCATCATATTTTCAAACTATACAAATTAACTCCCCAGAAATCTACCTAACATTTTTAGAGAATTTTCAAAATTGACTAGGCAATTTGTATGGTTTGTTCTACTCTAAACCAATACAGAATACTCATGGGAAAGAGGAGAAAGTCACAAGCTTGAGTAAAATTCACTAGCAAAAGATATTGATATGCTACAAAGAGTAGATGCTGATTTATGTGAAAAGTAGTCCTCTATGTTTCATGTAGAATGGAGAGAATGTGAAGTCCCAAATGTGACTTTTGCTACAAACTCAAATCCTAAGTGAGTTGTTTCAGACTGCTAGCAGCTTGCAGTACTCGGACGGACACTTCCCCACATACACCTAGAATTAACAGCAAAAATTTTTGTACAAGTAGTCATGGATACCATAACTCTCCCAAATCAGGAAATTGGAGTGTGTGAAGTAGAAAAACTATAAGATTTAAGATTTTTTTTTTCTTTTTACCTTTTTACCCCTAAGACCAAAGGTCTGATTTAGAAGCTATAGGTAGGAGTTCACATTGTGCCACTATGAAGAAATTGATCTTGAGAAATCTGTACCTCCTAGATAAGGATATTAACATCCATTCCATGAAGAGATATGAAGATTAAATGAGATTTATGTTACACTTGGTGAACAACGAAAAGCAAGACATGCCTTTTTCTAGTACCTAGTTCATTGCCTGGTATAAAATCAGAGCTTGTGTTTAATAAATGAATGAATAAATGAAAGAAAAGAAAAAGTTTTCTCTTCTTGTGCTTTACATAAATACTCACGGGTCACAGTGGCTTAAGAAGGTTTGTGAGACATCAGTTTAGATGGTAAGGTTGACAGAAATAGAGATCGAAAACTAGAAGAGCAGGACAAGTTCCAACAGAAATGCTTGAATGGTGTAGGAATAGTCCTGGACTTATAGATAGGATAGCAGTTTTACTTCTGAAACAGACTTTATAAATAAATAAAATGCTTTAATAGTTATACCTCATATTTAGCTAAAGGGAACTTAAGAATCCTTACTCACACATAGAATTTTAAAATGGGGTCTGTTAATTCATTAAAAAAATATGAATAACGGGGGGAAGACAAGATGGCGACTGGAGAGGAGGTTCCTAAAGCCTCTCCCAGAAAACAAAATTGAACGGCCGTCCAGGAGCCAAGAAAGAGGACCCTGAGTGACAAACCGGCTGCTGAGAAATCCACAAATCGCAAGTAAACACCTGAAGGCTGGCGAGAAAGGGGCGAGTCGGGGAGAGGGAAGGGAGCAGAGACGGACCACG